>VWYK01030756.1:0-14407 GCA_013399775.1 Semnornis frantzii | reverse complement strand
GCACAGTACTCAGTTCCTTTCCTTAGTCCATTAATTTCATGGTAGATGGATGAGAGCTTAATTTTTCACACAAAAGGAAAGGATTAGCAGTTATATCAAATATGGGCCACAATTGTGATGTTCCTCCTAGTCTGGTGCAGATATTCCCAAAGAATTCCTTCAGTGATGGTCTTATCAGTCAACAATTCACTGTTATGTATTTTAGCAGTTGCTTTAAGTTTTCACTCCAACATCTGACTAAAATCAAGTGAGAGGAGTAAATCTATCTGCTCTGTCTCATTATTTAACAGAGATGTACTATGATTTGATATTGGTTTATGTCAGACAATATTCTATTATTAAGCACAAACCATCATCAATTCTCTACCACTGACCTGGGAGTTTGAATGGGATTTTGTGTTTAATGAAACAAAACTCAGTTAAGACTAATGTTTTGGACTATATTTTTCTCTGTGTCTTGAGTCATAGCTCCACCAGGATCTGTGGACTCTTACAGAAGCAGCAATTTTCCCCCTTTAGGCAGAGGCTTTTATACTTCAATTACAAAAGTTGCTACTTCTTTCCCCTAAATTACTGTTTTAGGATTAATAACAAAAACCATAGAAAACTTTTGCTTTAACTCATTTAGTGACTAAGTGGTGTTAGCATCTTAAAGGAAACAAAAACCCTGACTTGACCAAAATCACAAATCTGGAGACTAGTGAGCAGCCTCTGTTGTCTCTGAAGTGGTGCTGAATATGAATGAAACCTTTTTATATTTAGTGTTTGATGCAGTTCAGCATCACATACCACTTGTATCTGCTGAAAGCAACAGGTAAGTTTCCCAGTGTGGACTGGAGTTTAAATGATGGTAGGATTCTGGTAGAGAGTAGATGAAGATGAGCCAACAGTGTGCCCAGGTGGGTAGGAGAGCCAATGGCATCCTAACCTGGATCAGGAACAGTGTGGCCAGCAGGACAAGGGAGGTTCTTCTGCCCCTATACTCAGCACTGGTCAGGACACACCTTGAGTACTGTGCCCAGTTCTGGGCCCTCAGTTCAAGAGAGATGTTGAGGTACTGGAACATGTCCATAGAAGGGTGATGAAGCTGGTGAGGGGCCTGGAGCACAGCCCTGTGAGGAGAGGCTGAGGGAGCTGGGGGTGTTTAGCCTAGGGAAGAGGAGGCTCAGGGGAGACCTCATTGCTGTCTACAACTACCTGAAGGGAGGTTGCAGCCAGGTGGGGGCTGGTCTCTTCTCCCAGGCAACCAGCAACAGAACACAGTCTCAAGTTGTGCCACGGGAGGTCTAGGCTGGATATGAGGAGGAAGTTCTTCACAGAGTGAGTGATTGGCATTGGAATGGGCTGCCCGGGGAGATGGTGGAGTTGCCACCCTGGAGGTGTTGAAGAAAAGCCTGGATGGGGCACTTAGTGCCATGGTTTGGTTGATTGGATAGGGCTGGGTGATAGGTTGGGCTGGATGAGCTTGAAGGTCTCTTTCAACCTGGTTGATACCATGCTGCTATTCCCCCACTGAGTGAGAAAGGTTGGCATACCAGGATTGAAATGCATGAATAAAGAAACAGTGTTATAAATTGTATCTTGTAGGTTAAGAAACAGCTAATGTTAAAAACTACAGCTGTTGAATCTAAATGTGGAGTGTTAAAAAAATATACACTAGTTTAGGCCCCTTGTCAGGCTTACAGCTGCTTTGGTTCCCTTGGGATTCATAGTCTTCATCTTTGCTGAAAATAGATGACTTGAGCCATTCTTTCAATGAATTGGTCTGATCTTGGTCTTTCTGTTTAAAGTGAAGCCAGTGGTGCTGATGTTATCCTCCTTTGTAAGTAAATACCTAATGTTTGAAACACCTGCTCAGAGAGTGCACAACCTGCACTCATTTCCCTTTTCAAGCACAAAAAAAAAGCTCTTTGAACCTTCATCTCCTACTTCTTGTAACAGAATGATTTAGGGATGACAGCATTTCCCTGTCCAAATTGTGGGAAAGAGGAAGAGCACAGAGGAAGGGTCAAGGCACTGTAGTTCAAAGATTAATGCAATTATTGAGGGGAAGGAACCTGGGATTTCAGTCTTCTGACTGTCAATTGCTTCCATAGGTTTCACTAAACAAATTTTCATTGTGTAATAAAAATGACAACACAACAATTCCTAGGAAATTAACTCAGCTAGGGGATCAATCTTAAGTCCCCAGGTTATTTCTGAAAATAGACATCAGTCTCTTAAGTGTGATGCCTTAGGAAGTGGTGAACATTAAGAAAAAACTTCTCTGTGTGCTTGCTTTTCCTGTCAAAGGAAGGTTCCTGCCACTGAATTCTTACCTTTCTGCATCTTTGCTCTCTGTGCCTAAAATTCACTGGGCATCTCGTGGAAAGACTAGATTCTGACAGGGTTTCTGAATGTCCAGACTATTGTCCTTACCTTAATCCCAGGGTCGTGGGTTCGTACCCCACGGGCGCCAAAATTAATGTACCAGGTTAGGGCGGATCCCTCCCCTGGTAGGATAAACTCACCACGACACGTATTGGGATTTTTTGTGAAGTCAGGGGGAAAAAAAAATATATTTCTTATAGTTTAAACTAAATATAAGAGTATAGGGAAAAAAAATTGCAACTACTACAAGGATATAATAACCTGAGGGAAGACGGGGAAAGGGTGAAGCGGCAGCAAAAGCAGCAGCAGCCAAAACAGCGGCAGGGGAAGATAGCAGCAGGCGAAGCAGCGGAAGCAGCAAGGGGAATGTCCAAGCTGTGCTTCCAGACATAAAGCTTTTGATGCTCCAATGAGATTATATTAACTTATCCATTGTTGCCATTCTATGGCCTCTCCCCAGAATGTTTGCCTTAGAGCTTCCACCTCTAAGTTTTTCTCTGTTTTGAATTTTTTTTTTTATGTCTGAGGTAGGAATCTAACTCAAACGGCCACACCTGTGTTTAGAGATTGTAGCTTGTTTGGACTGTAAGTGACTTTGAAACATTCATAATGTTTACATATTTAAGCAAACACCGTTTGATACAGTGGGAGCATTGATCTGACTGTGGGCTGCTGTCTCTAGCTCATTTACACATTAAAAAAAAAAACAAACCTTCTTGAGATCAGCTTTAGAAAGGTCTAATATGGATCAGAGAGAAGCACTGTAGGCATTACCCAGGTTATTGAACTGGGTGTGGCAATTGTACTCCTTGCAGGCAAATGGCTTTGGCTCATCTACCTGCATGATTACTGCGTGCACTGCTGTTAGGGGAATGATGGCAACATCCTCTGAAAGCATCAGTGTTATCACAACTGGGTTAATAGTTATGAGACAACATAGCAAATCTTTGAACCAAACACTTCTAGCACTTTAGCAAGGACCAGTTAGAATATTCTTTATGAAAGTGCTAACCATCTAAGCCTTGGCTACTTTGAGTACTGAACTCCCTGCCATATAAGAGTTTAATTGTTCTTGGCTGTGAGAATAGTAAAAATCATAGAATCATAGAATGGGAAGGTTGGAAGGGACCTCAAGGATCATCTAGTTCCAATCCCCTGCCATAGGCAGGGACACCTCCCACTAGTACAGGTCACTCAAGCCCTCCTCCAGGCTGGCCTTGAACACCTCCAGGGAGGGAGCAGCTACAACCTCCCTGGGCAATCTGTGCCAGTGTCTCACCACCCTCACTGCAAACAACTTCCTCCAGACATCCAGTCTAAATCTCCCCTCTGCCAGTTTAAACCCATTGGCCCTCGTCCTGTCATTCCAAGCCCGTGTCAATAGTCCCTCCCCAGCCTTCCTGTAGCCCCCTTCAGATATTGGAAGAAGAGAAACAGATGGTACCAGAGCATAATTTAGACCTTAATCTACAGGTTCTTGAACACAACCTTGTTGTCAGGAATGACAGTTTAAGCAGCTTCTATTATCAACCACTTGTTTCATTCCTCTTTCTTTTGATACCAGTACAGCTAAGTGCATTAACCCCTAAACTACACCTCAAGTTACCGTCCTCCAACTCCAACTTGTGCTTCTCATTATCAGCCTCTGGTCCTGGCCATCCAGCCAGTTTTCAGTCCATTTCACTGCCTGCCTACTCAGTCCATACTTCAAGAACTTTTCTATGAATGTTTCAGAGAAGACTGTTGAAAGCCTGAAGGGCAGGTAGGCAATAATCACAGCTCTACTCTCATCTGCCAGACCAGTTACTTCACTGTAGCTGTTAGAAAGTTGATTGTGGTTTCCCTTTGGTGCATGCATGCTGACTGTTCCTGATGATTTTCACGTCCTTTGTGTGCCTTGAGATGATTTCCAGGATTAGCTGCTCTATCACGTTTCCAGGGATGAAGATGAGGCTCATTGACCTGTAGTTCCCTGGGTCCTTCTTGAAATTAGCAGTGATGTTTACTCTTCTCCAGTCCATGGGGTTTTCCTGCAGTTTTTAGAGTGTCTGGTCACAACAGATGACCTATATGTAAAATCCAAAGCAGTGAATGGTTAGTAAGATTGTGTCACAAGATGACAAAAGCAGTATGCATAGTTAAGTGGAAAATGATAGAGTGGTTTGGGTTGGAAGGAATCTTTTAAGATCATCTAGTCCAAACCCCAAAATGTATCAGGCTTGCCAGTATAATAGCACAGTAAATGAGGCACTGGAAGAAAGCAAGTGTACTGCTTTCATTTTTCTTTTCCAGTATTGCTCACTTACTGTCTAGCATGCAATGAAATCTTAGATCTGTAACAGGACTGTTTTTGCTGGAGCTTGCTTGGTCCTTGGGTAAAACTAGATGCATTGGGGACCTATTAGTGGGATCATATTAGTTCTTTAAAGTAGCAGTCAGACACAGCAGAGTCTTTAAAAAGTTCATGAAATCCAAATGCCTTACAACTTTCCATTGTTAGGCTCTACAATTTGTCAGAGTATACTCAAGGGTCTGATCACAGTGTGGATTTAGGCAAAAACAAGTGTTGAGTTTATGGAAAATATATTACCCTGTAAACTGGCACAAAAATTGGAACAAAACAATAAGCAAACTCAAGTTAAAATATGACTTCTCTCCGCTGTCAAAATTTTGCTTTGTTGTTTGAACTTTTACTGACAGGTTTAGAATCACAGAATGTGACCCACAAGCATTAGTAAGTCCAACTCCCTGTTATTCACACTACTGCCTAAAATCAAACCATAGACAAAGCAGTCCGGATGCTCCTTGAATTCTGACAGGCCTGGTGGCATGACTACCCTGGGGAACCTGTTCCAGTAACTGACCATTGTCTCATGGATGAATCTTTTATGTCTAATCCACACTTCCCCTGGCACAGCTTCTTTCTGTTTCTTTGTCTCTCTGTTCATCAGAGAGAGGAGATCAACCCTTCACCCTCTGCTGCTCCTTCCAAAAGGAAGTTGTAGACCCTGATGAGGTCATACCTCAACCCTTTCTTCTCCAAGCTGAACAAGCCAAATGACTTCAGCTGCTTCTCATAAATCTTCTTGGCCTTTAAGCCTTTCACCATCTTGGTCATTCACCTCTGGTTACATTCTAATTGTCTGATGTCTTTCATACTTGAGGTGCCCCAAACCTCACCCAGTACTTGTGGTGGGGCTGCATTAGTACGGTGTAGACTGGGACAGCCACCTGCCTCGACTGGCTTGTTATGCTGTGCTTCATGCACCTCAGAAAACGATTGGCCTTTTGGCTAACAGGGCACACTGTTGTCTTAGGTTCAACTTACCATCAATCCAAACCCCCAGATTTCTTTCCGTGGGATTTGATTTGTATGTATAACCAGGATTTCCACACCTTGAGTGGAGAGTCTTGCACGTGCTGCTGTTACATTTCATTCAGCTGGCAGTTGCCCAGCTCTCTAGTCCGTACAGATCTCTCTGTAAGGTCTCTCTACTCTCAAGGGAGTTCACAGCCCCTCCTAGGTTAGCATCATTGACAAATTTGCTTACGGTGCATTTGATTTCTGCACCTAGATCATTTACGAAAACATGAAAGAGCACTGGCCCTAAAACTGAGCCCAGGGGAACCCCGCTGGTGACTGGCTGCCTACCTGATATAACTGCATTTGCTTTCAGCCCAACCCCTCAGCCAGTGCCTACCAGGCTTGCTTGGTGGCATGCTGTCTATTTTATACAGAAGGATATTGTGAGGGGCAGTGTCAAAAGCTTTGCTAAAATCCAGAGCCACCACATGTGCTGATGTCCCCTGGTCACCTAGATGGCTGACCTTGTCATAAAAGGAAATTATGTTGGTTAAGCAGGACTTTGTCCTAGTCAACTACTGCTGGCTATGGTCACTCACTGTGGTGTGTCTCAAGTGTTCTTCTATAACTCCCAGATAACTCCCTCCATAATTTCAACATCCATTTACAGGCCTGTAATTACCAGGGGCTTTCTTCTTACCCTTCTTGAAAATTGGGACAACATTTGCCAGCATCCAGGCAACCAGGGCCTCTCCAGACTCCCAAGACCTTTGAGAAACAGTGGAGGGAGTTCTTGTGATCCATCAGCCAACTCTTGCAATACACTGTGGTGAATACCATTGGGCCCCAGAGATTTTTGTGCATCCAGCTGGAGTAGCAGGTCTTGAGCAGGTTCAGGGGCAACTGGGAGTATATCATCCCCCTAGTCATGGTCCTTTGCAACAGGGCACCAAGACCTATGAGTAATGTTGACAACAGAGACAAATGTGGCATTAAACATCTCTGGTTTGTCTGTGCCCCTATTTGTGAGATGAGTGACTGTCATGGTAGGCCTAAGCAGACCAAATTAGGCTCGTACCTCTCCTGGCTTGCCCAGCCATGTTTTTCTACTCTCCCTCCTGCTGTTTTGGGGAGAGCAACCGCAGGAAAAGGGACAAAGAGCCTGGAGCCACTAAGTCTGGGGTCTGTGGCCTGCCCAAACCCTGCTGTAAACAAGGTGCACAGGGTTGCCTTGTGCAAGGCTGTGTTCTGCCCAAAGAAGGGTAAAGCAAGCCTATGGCTTCACCCAAGATGGCCAAATCTTGGCTAACTGCCATTTGATTGGCTATCCTGTGTCCAAAGGCCCATTAGTCTCAGGCTGTATTGGATCAAAGGAGATGAGCAGGGAGCACAGAGGCCTTTGCCATTCCAAGGTGTGTCTGTGCCTGCTGCCTCCTGGATCCTGAGCTGAGGCTCTGATACCTCCACGCATTCGGCCTGCACAGCCGGCGTGACACCGTGCCCAGACTGCACACTGCAAGACATNTGTAATTATTAATTGCCTTCTGCCCTAAGCAGAAAGTTGCTCCTTGTGTCCATCTAGTAAGCAAGCGGCGTGCTGACCGCAAGCGGTGTACTGACCGCAAAGCTTCTCTGCCAGTTTAAATCCAGTTCAATTCATGTTTATATTTAATAGTTATCTCTGGATCCTATTATAGCCTGTATATAGTTTCCATAATGTTGCAAAGAGCCTGTTATTATTCTTACTAAATGGTGATCGGGGTGATGTGAGTTCTGAATATATAATATTAATAAACTGTTAATATTTTTAAATACTGTCTCACAGTGATTAATTACCCCATCTCCATCACAGTGACCTCATCAAGCAATGCACCAATGCTATCTCTGTTCTCCTTTTGTGTTAATATTCTTTTAAAAAACCATTTGGTTGACTCTCACGGTACTGACTTTTTTGTTTTCTAAGTTGGCCAACACATTAAAGGGAATGATTCCTTCCCTATACAGCTTTGCTTTATAGATCTGATGCACTTTGTGACACCTTCTCATTGATACAACAGGAAAACAATTTTAGGAAGACTTTTATCATTATTTTCTCTTAAATATTTGTTGTTTCTAAGCTCAGGTGATAATTACTTTCCTTGTTGTGCTATCAAAATATCAACAGAAAGTATTAGAAGAGAGATTTGTGCCAACAAACCCAGCATGTTTCTAGTTGCACAATCATGTAAACTCATAGGGTACACCAGAGAAATGAAGCATAAGCATGTATGATGGAAGAGTTGTCATTATCCAAAGGGGAAAGACAGTAATCCAAATTCATACCACTGTGATATGAAAGTTCATCTATAAATAACTTCAGGAGTTCACAAATAACAATTATATAAACCCACTCTTGCTAGTGATCACACCCAGGTTCAAAAGGAACTTGTTAAAAAATAGCTGGTTTGGAATTTTGTTTATGATTTGACTTACTTGAAAGTTTTATACTCCATTTATTTCCCTAAGATTAACATAAGAAAAATTAAATAATATTGAAAATACAACTTCATGTACTTTTAAGATAATGCTTTTATATGAAAGGGTAATAAGACTTTGACCAGAACTTATCTGAATGCTCTTTACAGAAAATAATTCTTTGTGTTAACACTCAGTGAACCCCATATTCACTTAATGTGAGCACAATGGGATCAGCTGTCTTGTCAAGTTAATCTATAACATGAATGCAGTGTTTCCTCCCTTTTCTCAGGCTCCATGCACATAAAACTTTAATATATATATGTTTCCAGCAGAATATTCTTGTGTCCATCAGTTACAAATGCATAGTGTTTTACCTCTGGACCAGTAAAGTGTCTTTGTACTTTGCTACTCCTGCATATGGTTGATTCCTAAATCATTCACAAAAGAGCATGCAAGTTAAAATGACTTCTATATGTAACCCCCAAATATACTTCAGTTCATATTGCTACTCATCCTATGCTTCTAGTCAGCTCTTGTACTAATTTGATTAAAAAGTAAAATCTTACTGGAAAGGCCCTTTCACAAAACTGTGTAAGAAAGGGGTTGATACTTTGATCTGTGGATGGAGACCATCACTGCATCTAATATGTTGCCAAGCCATACCTTCCATCTACTGTTTCAGTGCCATTGGTACTTGTGAGCAGGTCTGTAAAGATGCACAATGGCCACCTAGAAAAGGCAATAGACTGGAAGTCTTGTTTCTGGCTCTTCTGTTGATTTACTGTGTTACCATTAGTGAGCTGCTGCCCCGTGTGAATGATTGCTCAAAAAGGCTCTGAGTTGATTGTCATGGTATGTGCATGTAGAGCACACAATCCTCTGGGTATCATTTATCACTTCCACGCCTTTATAAATGTTTGGGTTTGTTTTTTCTCTCTCTTGCAGATATAGTTGGAAGAGAAAATGACACCTGGATGAAGACATGAAAAAGTAGAGTTCTAGGTTCACATATGTAGATGGCAAGGTAAGTAAATGATGTAACATTAATACACATACACAAAACCAGAAAAAAATTGCTGTTTCTCTGTTGTAAAAGTTCTGCAAGGCAAACACAAAACCAGGAGGAAAATAAAATGCAATTTCTCTGCTGTAAAAGTTTTGCAAAAGAAACACAAAACCAGGATGAAAATAAAATGCAATTTCTCTGCTGTAAAAGTTTTGCAAAAGAAACACAAAACCAGGGGGGAAAAAAATGCAATTTCTCTGTTGTAAAACTTTTGCAAAGCAAACACAAAACCAGGGGGGAAAAAAAATGCAATTTCTCTGCTGTAAAAGTTTTGCAAAGCAAACACAAAACCAGGGGGGGAAAAAAAATGCAATTTCTCTGTTGTAAAAGTTTGGCAAAGCAAACACAAAACCAGGGGGAAAAAAATGCAATTTCTCTGCTGTAAAAGTTTTGCAAAGCAACACCTCAAACTATGCATTTGATCAATTGTTTTTGTCTTAGAAAATAATATTTGGTTTGTATTTACTAAATGAAAAAGAATTTGTGTCACGGTCAAGGTCAAGCCTTAAATTAATTGTCAGTGCAAGAAGTACAAAGAATGATTAACTTGCCCTACAGAAGAGACTGTTCTTGTAGAATTTAGCTTTGCAAACGTGTAGTCACACTGCCCAGGGCTCAAGCACTATATGAAGTTTCATCTTCAATCAACAGCCAGCTGTTAGGGCTGCCACTGATTCCTGCCCTGTAATTACCCCAGATCCTCATCCTACTGCTTGGCTTCTCAGAGTCTCCTGATATACAAACTACAAGGTTGAAAATGCCAAGAAGTCCTTTGCAAAGGTACCAAGAGACTTGTACCTTTGCACTACGTATCAATCCAAACATGCAGGAGGCCTGTTCTTCCTCCCCTCCCTTCATTCTACCCTCGAGTTGTGCCCTGGGTTTTATAGAATCATAGAGTGGTAAGGTTGGAAGGGATCTCAAAGATCATCCACTTCCACCCCCCTGCCATAGGTAGGGACACCTCCCACTAGCACAGATCACTCAAGGCCTCATCCACCCTGGCCTTGAACCCCTCCAGGGAGGGAGCAGCCACAACCTCCCTGGGCAACCTGTGCCAGTGTCTCACCACCCTCACTGCAAACAACTTCCTCCTAACATCCAGTCTAAATCTTTCCTCTGCCGGTTTAAACCCATTGCCCCTTGTCCTGTCATTGCAAGACCTTGTCAATAGTTCCTCCCCAGCCTTCCTGTAGCCCCTTTCAGATACTGGAAGGCTACTCCAAGCTCTTCTGGAAACCTTCTCTTCTCCAGGCTGCAGAACCCCAACTCTCTCAGCCTGTTCTCATAGCAGAGCTGCTGCAGCCCTCTGAGCATCTTCGTGGCCACCTCTGGACCCACTCCAACAGTTCCATGTCCTTCCTGTGCTGGGGGCTCCAGAACTGCACACAGGACTCCAGGTGGGGGCTGACAAGAGCGAGAGAGAGAGACCAGTTTTGGGTTGTAATTAACACTACCAATGTGAAATCAAACAAGTTTGCTTGATCCTGCCTCTAGAAAGAGATCACTTGGTGAACTAAATGCATAATATCCTTGCTGATGAGATCCTTGTCTTTTGCTGGATGGCCTGACTGTGTTAGTAGAAACTGTGTAAGATTTCCAATGCAATGCATTTATTTCAGTAACTGAGGACTACACAAATACATAACCAGTATTAATGATCTTAGCTGTCAGGAATCTTTTACTTCATTCTCAGCTCTATTCTTGAATTTTGAGCTATGCAGTACTGCCAATCAGCAAACATGCATTTTTATTCCAGGATGAATGATGATTGCAAGCTATGAATTGGTTTCAATTCTCTATCCCTTCATCTGAGAAGAAAAGCTTCTGGCTGGTTGGTGGTTGTTTTGGGTTTTTTTTAACATACTGTGTCACTCAGGTATGTGTTCTAGTAAACACTTGAAGGAAAGGATAGAACAACTGCAAGTTTTTATTGCTGATATTACTAATTATATAGATAGTTCTTTTTAGAGCTGGCCACAATAAGTAGTTATATCTGCATTTATCCTTCTTTAGCTGGAGGAAAGAGCCTCACAAATTTATCACCTGAGTAGAACATCTGAGATCAGAAATACACCAATCTTAGGTCTCAACAATGCACACTCTGAATTACTGTCACATTACATAGAGTCAGGATGCTCACAGGAAGGAGTTGGTATATTCTGAAGACTTAACATTTTCAGTACTTGGAGAACAGGTGGCTAGGATTGTGTATTGTAGGAGAGGCAGAAGACCTACGAGTAAAAACTGAGCTTCTGTGCACGCAAGTGCTTGGCTCATTGAAGAATATAAATCAGGTCCAAGAGGCTTCAGAGATTTTCTGATTTTCCTCAACTAAATTATATGCTTATGCCTTTTTAATGGTTCTCATCTTTTTTTTTTTTTTCTTTTCTTTTCCCCCAAGCTCCTACATTCAGTTTAGCAGTTGCTGAGAGATGTTAGTGGGGAAAAAATTGTTGCTAGGTTATCATGAAATTCATCTTTCAGTATTTCAATAGTCAACAGTTTTGATTTTATATGATGAACTCAAGTATTGCACAGGGGGGGAAGTGAACTGCTATTAACATGTAATGTTGGGGGGAAAAAAGATATTTCTCTTTAAAATGAGCAGAATGCCAGGATGTAATATAAAATACTTTTGTAAATAATTATGTTGCCCAAAAAAGATAATTCATCTTGGATCCACAGCAGCATAGCTGTTCAATTAAAGGTCTCATTCTTTAAAGGAAAAGGAAACAAACAAAAGTTTTATAAAAAAAAAAAGTTGTCTATCTTTCTGGAATATTTGCAGGAGCTGAGAAAAACACAAGCCCAGACAAGGACACCGGAACTCAGGCTCTGCCTCTGCAGCACTGAGCAGCTTTTTATGTGAGTTCCTGCTGAGCAAGTACTCAAGACAAAAATGGGAGAGGGAAAAAAAAAGTTAGATATTTCATGTTTTCCCTTTCCTTGAAATTCCATTTTAGAGGATTAGCTGGAATGATAGCTGCTATTCTGTGAACTGAAATAAAGGCCCCCAGTGTTGCTGCACTCATGGGTGCTGAAGGATACCATGGTCACGTGCAGCAGCAAATTCATTCCAGGGCTTGTGTAGGAGGTAAATTCAGCTTGAATATTTTCCAAATTTACATTTTTTAAAAATAAACTAATAAGCTAAGTAGCCAGGTTGAGGAGATATGGATTCCACAGAGTGGAATGTGCTTGGAAGTGAGAAACAAACCTGAATCGTAGAATCATGGAATGGTTTGGGTTGGAAGAGGTCTTAAAGATCATCTAATTTCAGCCCCCATCCACAAGACAGGTTGCTCAAAAACATATCTGACCTGTCTGTGAACAACTTTTCTGCACATGTTGCAATGTTTCACCAACCTCAGAGTAAAGCATTTCTCCCTAATGGTTAATTTAAATCTTCCTTCCTCCAGTTCAAAAACCCATCGTCCTGTCACTGCACTGCCCAACAAAGACTCCCTCCTCATCTTTCCTGTAGGCCTCCTTTAAGTACTGCCAGGGCACAATAAGGTCTTCTTGGAGCCTTTTCTTCTCCAGGCTAAACAACCTCAGCTTTCTCAGCCTGTCCTCACAGTAGAGGTGCTCCATCCCTCTGATCATCTTTGAGGCCCTCCTCTGGACCCACTTGCACAGATACATGTCTGATGCTGGAGAGACAGAGATGAATGCATTATGCTAGATGAGGTCTCCATGAGAGTGGACAGGGAGCATCACCTCTCTCAACCTGCTAGGTTGGATGAAGCCCAGAATGTGATTGGCTTTCTTGGTTGTGAGTGTTCATTACTGGCTCACATTCCCTTTTTCATCCACCAACACCCCACAACTCCTTCAACTCCAGACTGCTCTCAAGCTACTCATCATCTATCATGTTGATGATAGAGATTGCTCTGACCCAGGTTGGTCATTCTGTTCATATGTTGCTTCACCTCAAGTGTTGTGAAACAGTGTGTGTGTGTGTGTGTGTGTGTGTGTGTTCACATCCCAAGTGTGTGAACACTAAGTTTGTGGTACAAAACAGAAAGGAAGATTGTTTTGCTGCATCCAGTAAAACCAAAAGACTCCTGCTTCCTTAGAGTTTTCAGACATGCTAAGCACAAAATGCATAGTGTTACTGCATGCATTCATTCAGCAGACATCCTGCTTTCTGCAAAGTCCAGTGGGAAAGCTGACGTGCAGGGGTTAATGTTGACATAAAGGCCAAATCTTGATTTCTTTGATGTTAAGAGCAAAGTTTTCATTGAGCCCAGTGGGATTAAGATTTAGTGTACATGGTCTTGTTTCTTTCAAGTTAGTGTGGTCTTAACATTGCTCAAATCTATTAAATAGTCTTTACGAGTTCAGCTTTGCTGAATAAAAGGAAAAACTGTGTTCAGAACAACCTCTTCACTCAATGTGTGTACCTGCCAGATACTCAGAACCCTGGTATCTAAAACTGAAGGCACATGATACCACACCATAAAATTCCTTTCCTTTTCCTTCTGTCCAAACAAAATTCTCACACTGAGAGGAAGCTGCAGTTGGGAAAAGTAGCGGCTTAAAAAATAACCTAAGAAATATTAACTATTCATTTTTTAACCCATAGGTGCCTGCAGCAATAATAAGCATGAAATTATGAACACTCAAGAAAGGGTTTTATAACTTTTCTAACACTTAAAATATTTGTTTGCTTACAGAAACTATTTAATTTTTTATATTTAAGGATTTGTCAGAAACAGTTTGTGGCTAAGAGGCTTTGGTCTACAGTTATGTCTTACCCAAGCTACTGGTGGTGTAGTCATATAGGCATTATACAGAAGAAGCAGCTTTAATGCAGAAATTCTTTGTATGATTGACAATAACTGTACTAGTGTTAGGTCTGAGCAGTAAGACATAATCATTTTCTCAAATGCACAGGATAAAGCCTCCTTTAAAATTTTTATGCTGGAGAAGCAGTTAAAAATAAAAAAACCTCTTATAGAAAGCCCAAACTGATATCTATTCCAACCTGACACCCAGAAATGCAAAAGTAATCCTTCATGTCTTTGTACCTGGAAGAACACACCCCTCATAGAAACACACTCTTGGAAATCAATTAATTTTTCATGTTTTTGAAGAGTGAGAAAGCACTGGCTACAACACAATTTGCAGGTTTGAGGCCAGGGAGATCCATTTTGACATAAAATGTAAATGTGAATTTAAAATAATTTATTCCTCCAAAATTT
>VWYK01030752.1:13993-32311 GCA_013399775.1 Semnornis frantzii | reverse complement strand
CTAGATGATCTTTGAGGTCTGTGTTGTCTGGGTCTTGCAGCATGCAGCACTGAGGTAAAGTTAGTTGTGGACAGCTTCTTTCTGAAGCTTGCTGTATTATTTCCCTTGTTCCATGACTGCTGTTAGCACCAGACTGGGATATTATTCCTCAGGAAGTACATAACACAGCCTCCCTCTCTCTAAAACAAACCCTGTGCTTACCTTCAGTGATGCTCAGCCTCTGAGAGTGTACTTTACCCAGAGAGGCTTTGGGTAATACATCACCTGTACAATACAGCACTGAAAAAAAAG
The DNA here is from genome assembly GCA_013399775.1 of Semnornis frantzii. Lineage (NCBI taxonomy): Eukaryota > Metazoa > Chordata > Aves > Piciformes > Ramphastidae > Semnornis > Semnornis frantzii. The sequence goes on along the minus strand of VWYK01030752.1, from coordinate 32,020 downwards.
GTTGGTGTGTTTTGTTTTCTTTTCTTAATTAAGCAACTCCCTCTTAATCACCTTCCTGGCATTCATAGTTCACAGCTGGATCTTTTCTCAAAAGATGATCAAAATCATGCCAAATATGCCTGCTGTGGGGTGACAGACTGAATCTTTTCATAGGAGGATTAGGACCAGCCAGAAGGAAAGGTATCTCCCTCACAGGGAACTGGAGCTGAAGCTTATTGGCAGTATATTACAAGCCCTTCCTCTGACTTAGTCTAACTCAGTTACTTGTTTGGACTTTCATGTTCTCAAAACTTGAGATTAATGCATTTTTAGGATGCAAGAGTATGTCCTGTATGTACCAGGGCAGCTCTGATCATCCATCAAGAGTGACTCACTGCCACGTCAGGAGCAAGGGTGGACCAGATGGGGTGCAAGGAGCCAGTAGCGGTCCTAATCCATCTTGAAGGCCACAACTCAGTGCAGAGACAGCAGTGTCACCAGTACTTTGTACAGCCATAAAGAGACTTTTGCATGGGAACAGATCTTGTAGTTCACATGACATAAGCAGATGGTAAAGTGTCCCACAGGTACTTTTGGAGAATGAGCAGGATGGAATTACAAAATGGTAAGGTTGGAAGGGACCTCAAAGATTATCTAGTGCCCAGCCCCTGCCATAGGCAGGGACACCTCCCACTAGTACAGCTCACTCAAGGCCTCATCCAACCTGGTCCTGAACACCTCCAGGGAGGTTGTGGAGCACAGAAGCACAGAATGTGATTGCATTCTGTGCCTGTGTTCCACAACCTCCCTGGGCAACCTGTGCCAGTGTCTCACCAGCCTCACTGCAAACAACTTCCTCCTAACATCCACTTTCAATCTCCCCTCTGCCAGTTCAAACCCACTGCCCCTTCCCCTGTCATTGCAAGACCTTGTCAATGGTCCCTCCCCAGCCTTCCTCTAGCCCCCTTCAGATACTGGAAGGCTACTCTAAGGTCTCCTGGAAGCCTTCTCTTCTCCAGGCTTTCATATTGAAACAAGGTCTTGTTAAAAGGTCATACTGAAGCTAGGTCACGGTTTGATACAAGGCAGTGCCTGACATCAAGCCTGTGATAGCGACCTGACTAGTGACCTGTACTAGTGCAAAGTGTCCCTGCCTATGACAGGAGATTGGAACTAGGTGATCCTTGAGGTCCCTTTCAACCTTACCATTCTATGATTCTATGGCAGTATCTTCACAGTCACCAACCACATGAGTGGATTCTACCTCCACATGTGCAAAGGAATTGTTGAGAGTTTCCTACCTGCTGTGCCCTTGAGGTTTCTGGGACATGGGTTTCAAAGCGGCAAGCGGATGAAGGTGCTCAGTTCTCACAGAAACTATCCTAGTGTCACATGTCAGAGTCCCTTAAGAAAACTCCCACTCTTCTTGTAAGAGGGTTTTTGGAGACACCTTAGTTCCTCACCACATCTATCCTTACAAACCTCCAAAAATCTCCCTCAAATGTTCTCTTTTGGTGTTCCAATGGCCAGAGGGAGTTGTGGGACAAAACTACTTTGAAGTACTTTAATTAACTCTCTCTCAGAATCTTTTCCCTGTCCAATTAATTAGGCTATGATTTGTTACATTTCCTTCAGCAGTAAGATTGCTTCCAGGTGTTGCTGTCTTCACAAGTCTGCCCTCATTTCTCACACATTATTCCTCTGTGCTGCAGAGAACTGACCCTTGCATCTGGCCAAGTGTATGTCTAGCCAGATGCGCTGGTTTAAGGCTTATTCAAATATATTAATGAGAGAAATTAGATCATTGGTTGTAAAATAATAATAATGATCAAATCTATATCATTCATTGGTTTGCTGAAATGGATAAAAAGCCAAATTGGGAATGATTTGTCCCTCTTTGCACTGGGATGCTTCTTCCTTTTGCTTCTCCTTTGCTCTACTCTTATCTTGGAATCAGAGAATGGTAAGGTTGGAAGGGACCTGAAGGATCATCCAGTTCCAACCCCCTGCCATAGGTAGGGACACCTCCCACTAGTACAGGGCACTCAAGGCCTCCTCCAACCTGGCCTTGAACACCTCCAGGGAGGGAGCAGCCACAACCTCCCTGAGCAACCTGTGCCAGTGTCTCACAACCCTCACTCACCCAACAAGGCCCAAACACGCTGAAGACATTGGCATGAGTTGGTGAGGTTTGCACACAGCCTGTGTATTCCAGTGGCATCCCCAGGTAGCCAGTTTCTACTCTAAATCCAAGTCTGAATGGAGACTGTGCCTCAAATTCCCACTTGCTCTCCTGCCACTCTGTTCAAGCCTGCTTCTCACTTGTGCCACTAACACAGCAGCCTGTGTTCAGAACAGCACACAACAATGGGCAGATCTCTTCCACAGATCTTGAATAAGCTTTAAACATCATAGTAAGCATGGAATGCCTGAAAGGCACTCACTCAAACACTCAGTTCTCACTTCAGTCAATGGGGATTAAGCACTCAAGGTGCTCTTTATTCCCCCACTAAACCCCCAAGGGTCCACAATTTCCAACAGGAGTCTTTGCAATGGTACCAGAACAATTACTATATTTAGCATGGGCCTGATTTGCTGCATCCTTATGGTTTGTAACAGTCTTTTCAAGCTCCTAGGTGAACACAGTTGCTATGCCCAGCTAACAGAGCACAAACTTGACTGCTGTTCTGTGCAAGTTGACAGATGAAGCAGCTAATATCAGTAATATTACATCCAGAGCATTCCAAACTCAGTCTTATTTGGAAATCCAGAAATACCTTCTGGAATCACTCCCCACAGAACCTTGTCTGAAAACAAATGATCCTGTTGTGACATTTCCTAACATTTAGCCAAGGCAAGCAGCCATTCTTTTCATTAATTCCTCTTATGTTGGATAACAACCATAAGACGTACTAGGTCTAAGTACATAGAATGGTAAGGTTGGAAGGGACCTGAAAGATCATCCAGTTCCAACTCCCTGCCATAGGCAGGGACACCTCCCACTAGTACAGGGCACTCAAGGCCTCCTCCAACCTGGTCCTGAACGCATCCCTGGGCAACCTATGCCAGTGTCTCACCGTCCTCACTGCAAACAACTTCCTCCTAACATCCAGTCTAAATCTTCCCTCTGACAGTTCAAACCCACTGCCCCTTGTCCTGTCATTGCAAGACCTTGTCAACAGTCCCTCCACAGCCTTCCTGTAGGTCACCTTGAGATACTGGAAGGCTACTTGAAGGTGTCCTGGAAGCCTTCTCTTCTCCAGGCTGCAGAGCCCCAACTCTCTCAGCCTGTCCTCACATCAGAGCTGCTGCAGCCCTCTCAGCATCTTGGTGGCCTCCTCTGGACCCACTCAAACAGTTCCATGTCCTTCCTGTGCTGGAGGCTCCAGAACTACACACAGGACTCCAGGTGGGGTCAGAGCAGAGCAAAGGAGCAGAATCCCCTCCCTTGCCCTGCTGCCCACACTGCTCTTGCTGCAGCCCAGCACACAGTTGCTGTCTGGGCTGCACTCACACTGCAGGCTCATGTTGAGCTTTTCATCATCCCAGAACCCCAGGGCCATTTCCTCAGGGCTGCTCTCCAGTCATTATCCCCAAGACTTCTCCATCCTGTCTTTGTAGCACACAATCAAAGTGTCATTCAGACTACATTCAGCTCAACACAGCTCACTTTACATCTTCAACACTGCACAGAAGGAGCCATGAGGATGCTACCAGCATGATCAAGAGAGGTTCTCGTCCCACTCTATGCTGCTGTAGTGAAGTCCCACCTGGAATACTGCATCCATTTGGGGCTCCTCAGTTGAAGATATATGGGGATCTGCCAGAGAGAATCCAGCAGAGGGCTACAAGGATGCTGAAGAGAGTGGAGCGCTGCCTGATGAGGAGAGGCTGAGAGCCCTGGGGCTGCTTAGTCTGCAGATGAGAAGGCTGAGAGGGGATCTGAGCAATGTCTATCAACAGCTGAGGGATGGGGGAAGGAAGGAAGGGACAGCCTCTGCTCACTTGTGCCCTGGCATAGGACAAGGGGCAAGGGATAGAAACTGCAGCACAGCAAGTTCCACCTGAACATCAGCAAGAATTTCTTTGCTGTAAGGGTCCCTGAGCCCTGGCACAGGCTGCCCAGGGAGCTTGTGGAGTGTCCTTCTCTGGAGCCTTCCCAGCCCTTTCTGGATGTGTTCCTGTGTGACCTGTGCTGGATTCTCTGGTGCTGCTGTGGCAGGGGGATTGTGCTGGAAGATCTCCAGAGGTCCCTTCCAACCCCTCACATCCTAGGATCCTGTGATCACAGCTCTTCAAAGGCCTAAAAGAGTGAATAGTTTAGAAAGGGTCCCTAGACTGATTGTTGAGACAGACTGGACCATCCCCAGAGCAAACAGGAAGCAGTTCCTATCTGGAGTGTACAGCCTCAGGACTAGGGAAGAACTTCTCACCTTTGTTGAAACTTCTGCAATCAAGTTTTGCTTGTTTGGGTCTGCAAACTTCACAGGCTGACCTTCAAATTCAATCTTCCCAAGTACCGTGCCCTGTGGAAATAGACTAGTAAACAACAAAGCAGGGGCAAAGGAGAAGCTGTGAACACTGGGACAAGGTGCTAACAGGCACATCAACTGCAACAGCTGCTTAGAGATGGTTTCTTAGCAGCTGATAACCATTTGCAGTCTCTTCAGAAGTTTATGAGCCTTCCTTTGTATGAAAAATCTGCTTAAAATCCTTTGTTCAAGGAAGCAAAATTTGTTAACAGGTAGTTTAGCAAGCTGCCTGGTGATAGTAAAACAGGTTGATTTCCAAGAGGATCTCCAACTATCTGTTGTGTAGCCTTGAGAATAATCCACAAGGCAGTTTGAAGCTCTTCGGTTTTGGAAACCCACTGTGAGGTCTTCAGCCACCTCCTGTGGACAGCTACAAGGCAGCCAAGCTGGTGTAAAGCAAATCTGTGTAGGGGGCAGCTCAGCACAGCTGTTTCCTGAATAAACTGTTAAAAACCTCAAAGCTCAATGAAACACTTCCAGCAGGCTCAACTCTATTGCTGCTACCACCTTGCAGCACCATCTGGCAGCAGTAAATTCCTCTGCACCTTCTGTTCACTAAAGTTCTCAGTGGAATGATCCCTGGTGCAGCCTTGTCCCACTCCTGGAGTAAGTGGCAGTGAACCCTGGGCTACTAGGGATAGCTTCTCACCATGGGGATAGAGTGTATGGTACAGGATTTTGCAAGGATGGATGGGGAAAGTGAAAGAGAAGAAGCAGACAGTTTGTGGTCATTTTAAAACACAACACTTTGGTGTTAAAGAATGTTAACCTCATCTTGCCTTATGGATATCACACCAGCATACACACTGGGGTTGTTCATTGGGACACCAAGCTGTGTGGCACAGTCAACTCGCTAGAGGGCAAGGATCCATCCAGAGGGACCTGGACAGGCTGCAGAGGTGTGCCCAGGCCAACCTCATGACATTCAACAAGGCCAAGTGCAAGGTCCTGCAGATGGGTAGGCACAATCCCAAGCACAACTCCAGGCTGGGTGGGGAATGGCTGAGAGCAGCCCCTGAGGAAAAGGCCCTGGGAGCCTGGGGTGATGAAAAGCTTAACACGAGCCTGCAGTGTGAGTGCAGCCCAGACAGCAACTGTGTGCTGGGCTGCAGCAAGAGCAGTGTGGGCAGCAGGGCAAGGGAGGGGATTCTGCCCCTTTGCTCTGCTCTCCTCAGACCCCACCTGCAGTCCTGTGTGCAGTTCTGGAGCCCCCAGCACAGGAAGGACATGGAACTGTTGGAGTGGGTCCAGAGGAGGCCATGAAGATGCTGAGAGGGCTGCAGCAGCTCTGCTGTGAGGACAGACTGAGAGAGTTGGGGCTCTGCAGCCTGGAGAAGAGAAGGCTTCCAGGAGACCTTAGAGTAGACTTCCAGGATCTGAAGGGGGCTACAGAAAGGCTGAGGAGGGACTATTGACAAGGTCTCGCAATGCCAGGAGAAGGGGCAATGGGTTTGAACTGGCAGAGGGGAGATTGAAACTGGATGTTAGGAGGAAGTTGTTTTCAGTGAGGGTGGTGAGACACTGGCACAGGTTGCCCAGGGAGGCCTTGAGTGCCCTGTACTAGTGGGAGGTGTCCCTGCCTATGGCAGGGGGTTGGAACTAGATGATCTCTGAGGTCCCATCCAACCTTACCATTCTATGATTCTATGATTTAGCAGTACTCCCAGAAAGTGCTTCCATGGTGAAGAGCATAAATCTAACTTGACAGAATGCTGTAAGTAAAAAGATAAGTGTCTATACCCAGGGTTGTTCAGCCTAAGAAGACTTCAGGGGGACCTTTTAGCTGCCTTCCAGCACCTGAAGGATTCTACAGGATGGCTGGAGAGGAACTTGCCATAATAGTGTCTAGCCACAGCACAAAGGGGAACGGTTTGAAGCTGAGGGAGAGTAGGGTTTAGACTGGATCTTCAGACAAAGGTCTTCAGTACAAGGGTTGTGAGACTGCAATAGGCTGCCTCCTCCTTGGATGTGTTCAAGGCCAGGTTGGATGAGCCCTTAAGCAGCTAAGTCTAGTTGAGAAGCATCCCTGCCCATGATGGGGAGGCTGGAGTAGATGATCTATAAGGTCCCTTCCAACCTAATCCTTTCTGTGATCCTCTGGTTGGCCATACCTGAGGTAACCTTGCTGTTTTCCTAGGGCAAGAGTCAGCATTGCTATGTGCACTACAAAGGGTAAGGTGTCTCATCTTGTATAGCACCCTACACCAAAAGCTACTCCAAGCTGCCTTGCCTGAAGCAGAGGTGAAAAGGTCAGCAGCATTTTAAACAAACCAGGTTCCCAGGAAGTGAGGAAATTCTGAGTGGCATCGTGCAGTCAGTCCCACAAACACTGCTGACCCTAGAGCCCTTGATGTCAAACAGGAGCTTTGTGTCTTACCTTGTTCCCAGGTTCTGCAGCCAAGTGGTGCCCTGCATTTATCTTTACAGTTAAGAAGTCAGTCTTTAATTCTGCAAGTATCATCATAATGAAGCTCTCTTCTCACCCTACATTTACAAACAGGTGTGGAATGAAACACTGAGGTGTTTTTTTCAACCTGGTGAGAAGACTAAGGCAAGGCTTCATTATGCTTCATTTCAAAAGCCACAAGGCAGTACTCTCAGTCCCAGTGGGATGGACATTGCCACCAGACACTGCTAAGTTATAGGATAATGTGCTGGTTTGAGGCTAATTGGAATATTTTACTGAGAGAAATGAGATTATAGGCTGTGAAAAGAAAACATTGGTGATGTCTACTTCACTCATAGGCTTGCTGAGATGTATAAAAGCATGGGAAATATTTGCTCTGGATAAAAGCATGCTGGCCCCTCAAGAAAGCAGAAAACTTGCTGTCATTTCTATGGTGTTGAACTGCACTTATCTGCTGTCTGTGTAAGCAGGACAGCAACCTGCCTTCCCACAAGAACTCTACAGCTATTCCTCCATTCAAGCTGGGTCATTCCTAGTTTGCTCTGTGAGATGGAAAAGAGGTGTGGGATTGGGCTGTGTACTGCAAAATCACAGAATCACAGAACTGTCAGGGTTGGAAGGGACCTCAAGCACCATCTAGCTCCAATCCTGCCTGCCATGGACAGGGACACCTCACGTTAGATCAGATTGCCCAGAGCCACATCCAGCCTGGCCTTAAAAACCTCCAGGGATGAGGTTTCCATCACTTCCCTCAGCAACCTGTGCCAGTGTCTCACCACCCTCATGCTGAAGAACTTCTTCCTAACCTCCAATCTCAATCTGCTCTCCTCTAGCTTGGATCCATTCCTGCCAGTCCTATCACTACCTGACTCCCTAAAAAGCCCCTCCCCAGCTTTTTTGTAGCCCACTTCAGATACTGGAAGGCCACAACAAAGTTTCCTCAGAGCCTTCTCTTTTCCAGACTGAGCAGCCCCAACTCTCTCAGCCTGTCCTCATAGCAGAGCTGCTCCAGCCCTCTGATCATCTTCATGGCCCTTCTCTGGACACCTTCCAGCACCTCCAAGATATTTCTGACCACGTGAAGAGAAGAGCAGTTTCAAAGAATCCGTTAGAAAAGAAGAGCCTCTAAGGCACATTTCCATTCAGACTGGCTTTGATCAGTGTTTTAGCCAGCAGAAGTGTACCTTAACGTTAACAATCCTGCTGGTGTCCTTTGGTTGTCACTTCTCAGAAACAAAGTAGTGACTGCTAAAAATAATCACAGGCTTCAGCCAAAGAAAACCAGCCCGAGTTAGGGATCCAGCTGAGGTTGTTGTGGGCATTCCTTTGTCTCCAAAAGGCAGGAGAATTTCCACTGACCAAAGGTGGTGCTGCCTATGAACTAAATATCCAGAACATCTCACAACTGCTACCTGTTGTGTCTGACACAGCTACCTGAGGCCTTTTATTTACACCAACTCATGCTGGTTAACTTATATAGAACAGGAAATCCAGATCAGATCCAAGGAGAGGGAACTCCCTGGGATCAGAGTATTGCCTCCCCTGTATAGAAGCCACAAAGCCTTCAGAAGAGCATGAGGGATCTGAGTAGCTTCTGAGGTCGAGGCAGCCCACTCTGCTACATCAAGTTTGCTCCAGTCTTAGGGCCCAGAAATAGCAAGGTTGATGCAATTGGATCTTACCTTGCCACGGATTAATTTGGACAGCATTCTGGTATCAATCCCATAGAGTGCAGGCACCTGAGAAAGCACAAGAGAAGGACAAGTTAGAGAACAAGCAGCTAAGACAGCAAGGAACAGGACAGAGGAAGACAGCAGCCAGATCACCTTGCTGAGAACGTGATGTCCTTGTTTAAGGAGCTATGGCTCTTAGTAGCACTAAGATCAAGGTTGGTTCACTTCCAGCTCTTCACTTCTCCCTCTTGCCACCCATAAATACATTAAGGACATGTAACATAAATACACAAAGGACATCAAACTGTTCTGAGAAGGACACAAAGATGCTCAGAGGGCTGCAGCAGCTCTGCTATGAGGGCAGGCTGAGAGAGTTGGGGCTCTGCAGCCTGGAGAAGAGAAGGCTTCCAGGAGACCTTAGAGTAGCTTTCCAGTATCTGAAGGGGGCTACAGGAAGGCTGGGGAGGGACTATTGACAAGGTCTTGTAATGACAGGACAAGGGGCAATGGGTTTGAAGTGGCAGAGAGGAGACTGAAACTGGATGTTAGGAGGAAGTTGTTTGCAGTGAAGGTGGTGAGACACTGGCACAGGTTGCCCAGGGAGGTTGTGGCTGCTCCCTCCCTGGAGGTGTTGAAGGCCAGGTTGGAGGAGGCCTTGAGTGACCTGTACTAGTGGGAGGTGTCCTTGCCTATGGCAGGAGGTTGGAACTAGATGATCCTTGAGGTCCCTTCCAACCTTACCATTCTATGACTCCATGATCTATCTCAGTTCTGAGCCCCATTTTGCCTTGCTTGGGGACACCTAACTTTGCCAGCCATTAGAAGGCAGAAGTAGTCTACTGACACCTCCCTGACTCCCACAGCTACAAGGCATTGGGGCTCTTGAGGTTACAGTTGTGGCAACCTCTAGGAGCAGCAACACAGAAACATTTGGTAAGGGAATAGTGCAAAAACTAATGTCTTTATGAGGAACCAACCATTCTCCTTTCATTAACATTCTTTCTGTCCAGAGCCTGGAAACATCATTGCACCCTGAGAATGAGAAATGAATGAAGAGTCAGAGAATGAAGGATCAGAGCAAGCCCAGTACAGATTGGTGAAGACATATGAGGAGAAAAGTGGATACCAGTTCAAAGCCAGCAGTCTTTCCCCCTGTCTCTATACTTACAGGTCTGTTCTCATGAAGCAGTTACCCCTAGACTGCTCACCTGTTCTTCCTGCAGCCACTCTCCCAGGGTCCGGACAGCCAGCCAGTGGCTGTACTCATTGCTGTAGTCCAGCACCAGCAGACCTGAAACCTGCAGAGAGAAGAGATGTCATTTTCCACTCAAAGAGCACTCTGGGCTTGTCCAGGACCTTCTGAGCTCTCACTCCTCATCCACTGCAAACCTTATCACAGACAGTACACAAGGCTCGGCAGACATGGCATGGCCATGGTAAGGACAGAAAATCTGAGCCTTCAGAGGTAGGGTGCACAGAACACAGCCTCAGCAAAGGGATGAAGGCCTCCTGCTCACTCATGATTGTACTTGGGTCCTCTGAATTCAGAAATTGCAGAATCACAGCATGCTGTTGGAAAGGACCTCTGGAGATCACCTAGTGCCACCCTTCTGCTAAAGCAGCTTCACCTAGAGCAGGTTGCACAGGATCATCTCCAGGCAGGTTTTGAAAGTCACCAGAGAAGGAGACTCCACCACTTCTCTGGGTAGCCTGTTTTGGTTCTCCAACAACCTCACAGTGAGGAATTTCCCCTTATGTTTAGGTGGAGCTATTTGTATCCTTGTTTGTGTCCATTGCCCCTTGTCCTATCACTGGGCATCACTGAAAGGTCTGGCCCCATCCTCTTGCCACCTGCCCTTCAGGTATTTATTAATAAAGCATTGATCAGATCCCCTCTCAGTCTTCTCCTCTCCAGGCTAAACAGCCCCAGGGCTCTCAGGCTGTCTTCATCAGGCAGTGCTCCAGTCCCCTCATCATGCTGGTAGCCCTCTGCTGGATTCTCTCCAGCAGATCATTGTCAAACTGGGGAGGCCAGAACTGGGCACAGTACTCCAGATGTGGCCTCAGTAGGGCAGAGCAGATGGGTAGGAGAACTTCCCTCATCTTAGTGCACCCCAAACTGATAGACTTTCAGGTAACAAAAGCTGCAAATTGCATGGAACTAAGAAAACAGTTCTCATTAGAAAGGAAATGGAACTTTTAAACAAGACCAAGAGGGAGGTTTTGATTCAGTTTTTTGTTTAAGAAAGTTCTTTGCTTTCAGGTGACATTTCATTTCAGAAGCCATCTCCACTCTCCAGAGGAGTTAAATTGTTTATAAAGGAGTCATTTCATCTCAGGACAAATAAAGTATTTCACTGGCTCTGCAATTTCATGGCTCAGCACTGCCTGCAGGGGCTGGCCACAGCCCTGTTCCTACCCAATATCACTGCAATGTAAATGCTGATTCCTGTGTGGCCTTCTCCCCTGTCACGTCCTGTCTGTGGTAGCACAGGCATAGAGAGCAGTGTCAGCACACAGAAACTTCTCATTGGCATTTGGTCTGTCTGTGGCAACAAATCCTGGGCAAATAGAGGTGAGTGTGAATCAGAAGGGAACACAGGGAAATAGCCATTCAGGAAAGCAGCCTGTCTGTCACTGATGGGAAACACACCACCTTCAGATTGTAGATGCCCTGCAACAGAAAGCAAGATGGGTTCTCTCTTACCACCATTCCCCCAAAGGACAACATCCAGAAGAAAAAGAATGGTTGAGTATTATTGATTCCTAACTCCCAGGAGGGTGCCAGTAAGCTCTTGTGTGCACACACACAGACACTCAGGCTACTACCCTTTGATCTGCTCTGCATCTCCCATTGTTACCTTGATTCCATCTGACTCCAGAAACCTCTTGAGGCCCATTTCATGCAAAGCAGCTGTGTCAGGCACCCCACCATTCCCAACTCTGGGGTTAGCCAATGTAAGCATCTGTCCTTTGTAACTAGGATCTGCCAAAGCTTCGGTGTATCTAGATGAAGAGGCAACAGAAGAAAAGTACATTGGGCTGGAGTTGAAAGGAAAACCCAAGAAGGCAGTGAAAACAAGGTCTGAATTCCCAACATGGCCAAGAGACAGAAACGGGATTCACATGGAAGCATCCTCAGGATAAGAGCAAACCCACCTCAGCATTTGCCCTGACTTTGCCACCTGTGATTAAACATTTGACGGTGAGAACAAGGACAGGCTCTGGCTTCTCATGTTTGATTTAAGCTACTGGCAAATCCATCCTCCTTGAGATTGAAAATAAGGCAAACAGCTACACAAAGTGCAGAGGGATCACAGGACTGCAGTGAGCTCGTAGCCTATCACTTGACTACAGATAACAGCCAGGGCTTGGTCACTCCCTGCACACATCAGGGGGCAGAGCTTTGCCCTTGCTGTATCCTTCCCTCTCTGCAGTGTAGGGATTTGCCCCTCTTCATAGCAAGAGAAACTCAAACTGAAAAGTCAACAGATGACAGAGCTGTTTGCCCAGACTTGGTCATTCCCCCTGTCTGGAGCTTGTAGGTCTTGAGATGTGAGGGTTGTACCTGTTTTTTTTCCGTGGAGGAGCAGGTAGACAAACCTATGCCTATCTTTTTGTTTGGGCATTGAGGAAACAGCTGTGAATTCCCCACTGCTCCTCTGGGTTCTTCTGTCCTACGTGATCTGTCAGTAACACTGCCGTGGTACTCTCCCAGCAGAAGCCTCACTTCTCTTCTACAGTTTTCATACACCCACCCACAGGACACCAGACATTTCAACTGACAAGATGCCTAAGTGCTTGGAAGTTGGATTGTGTGTCTCTGGAGAACACAAGCTGAAGGCAAGGCAGGCCACCCTGGTCACAAGGCCCCAAAGCACATCCTTTAAATTTAGTTGAGCAAAAAAAGCCCCAGGAACAGCAGCATTGTTCAAGCACCTTACTGAATACCTGTCTCAGCAAGGGCAGGCCTGAAAGCACATGGGGATCTCTCCTATGAGGACAGGCTGAGAGAGTTGGGGCTCCGCAGCCTGGAGAAGTGAAGGCTTCCAGGAGACCTTAGAGTAGCTTTCCAGTATCTGAAGGGAGCTACAGGAAGGCTGGGGAGGGACTATTGACAAGGGCTTGTAATGACAGGACAAGGGGCAATGGGCTTGAAGTGGCAGAGGGGAGATTGAAAGTGGATGTTAGGAGGAAGTTCTTTACAGTGAGGGTGGTGAGACACTGGCACAGGTAGCCCAGGGAGGTTGTGGCTGCTCCCTCCCTGGAGGGGTTGAAGGCCAGGGTGGAGGAGGCCTTGAGTGAGCTGTACTAGTGGCAGGGGTCCCTGCCTATGGCAGGGGGTTGCAACTGGATGATCCTTGAGGTCCCTTCTAACCTTACCATTCTATGACTCTATGATCTTCTTCTGCACTAGAGGATCAAACCTAGAATTCTGCAAAACATCAGCTCTGGCTCCAGCAGACCCAGTCTGATCTCCAACCCCAAAGGAGGAGACAAGGTAAGCATGATCTGCATGCTCCATGCTCCTATTCTTTGGCTTCTCATGAAGGCACACTTACAGAATCACAGAATTGTCAGGGTTGGAAGCGACCTCAAGGATTATCCAGTTCCAACCCCTCTGCCATGGGCAGAGACACCTCACACTAGATTAGATTGCCCAGAGCCACATCCAGCCTGGCCTTAAAAACCTCCAGGGATGGAACTTCTACCACCTCTCTGGGAAACCTGTGCCAGTGTCTCACCACCCTCATGCTGAAGAACTTCTTCCTAATATCCAATCTCAATCTGCATTCCTCTAGCTTGGATCCATTCCCCTCACTCATATCCCTACCTGACTCCCTAAAAAGTCCCTCCCCAGCTTTCTTGTAGCCCCCTTCAGACACTGGAAGGTCACAATAAGGTCTCCTGGGAACCTTCTTTTCTCCAGACTGAACTGCCCCAACTCTCTTAGTCTGTCCCCACAGCAGAGCAGCTCCAGCCCTCTGAGCATCCTCATGGACCTTCTCTGGACACCTTCCAAGCCCACCCACAGAGCAAGGAGACATTCTCCTCCAAAACAAAACTTCCCCAGTTTTCTTGCAGCCCACTTCAGATACTGGAAGGCCACAATAAGGTCTTCTGGGAGCCTGGCCTTAAAAGTTTTCATCACAAACATTAACACATTTGCTGTGGGCAAGTTTATCTAGTGTGAGCTGTCCCTGCCCAGGGCAGGGGGGCTGGAACTAGGTAATGCTTGAGGTCCCTTCCAGCCCTGACAATTCTATGACTCTATGAACACTGTAAACTCTTCCTCTTCTTTGGATCAGTCAAGGCTGTGTTCTTGGAGAGTGGTCTGAGGATACAACCCTAACATTCTGAATGTTCCTCTCATATCCATATGCTCCCCAGAACAGACAAGAACTCTCTTTCACAGGCATCCTCTCCAAATCGCCAGAAAATGAGCAAGCACAGCTTCTGCTGTCAGAGTTAACATGTGGAGAGGAAATGAATCCACCAGATCCTGCCTGACATTTATGAAGTGACAAAATTTATTGCCCATACTCTATCACTGAGAAGAGAACTCTGGTGCCCTTCATCATTCTGATTTCCATTAAACAGTTGCTTGTTGGCAGGTATATTAACATAGCCAGTAATTAGTGCTGTCAAAAGACTTAAATAATTGCCTCCTAACACAAAACTTTGCAACAGATTCCCCTCTGCAGCAATTTAACCTTCTCACCAGTGAGATGATTTGAAAACTCATCCTGTGAGTAGTCCTTTCTCCAAAGGAGAGCAGAATTGGCAGGGCAGCCTGGCAAAGGCATCCATGAATGACTGCAGAGGAAGCTCAAGCACCAACAACCTCACAGCTGTCTCAGTTCTCCAAGAACATTTCCCTCTCAACCCAAAGCCTCTTTCCTCTGGGTGGATTTCCTCTGCTCACAGTTCAACAAAAGCACTGGCAGCATTTGGCTGTTGGTTTCTGCCAACTTGGCTTCTAAGTCAGCTGCTGGCTTCTGCCACTCAAGAGGACAGAGAGCCATGCTAGGTTAGTTATGAATCTGTCTGTACCCTTTAGCTGGAAAGGGCACAGAGAAGAGGGACATGGGGGTGCTGGTGGATGAGAAACTCAGCATGAGCCAGCAGTGTGCTCTTGCAGCCTAGAAAGCCAACCAGAGCCTGGGCTGCAGCCAGAGCAGTGCGGCCAGCAGGGTGAGGGAGGGGATTCTTCCCCTCTACTTCACTCTGGTGAGACCCCACCTGGAGTACTGCATCCCATTCTGGAGCCCCTGGGACAAGAGGGATGTGGAGATGCTGGAGTGTGTCCAGACAAGGGCCACAAGGATGCTCAGAGGGCTGCAGCTGCTCTGCAATGAGGACAGACTGAAAGAGTTGGAGCTGTTCTGTCTGGAGAAAAGGAGGCTCCCAGGTGACCTTCTTGTGGCCTTTCAGTGTCTGAAGGGGGCCTACAAAAAAGCTGGGAAGGGACTCTTTAGGCTTTCAGGTAGTGACAGGACTAGGGGGAATGGAGCAAAGCTGTAGGTGGGGAGATTCAGACTGGAGGTGAGAAGGAAGTTCTTCAGCATGAGAGTGGTAAGAGCCTGGAATGGGTTGCCCAGGGCGGTGGTTGAGGCCCCATCTCTGGAGGTGTTTAAGGCCAGGCTGGATGAGGCTGTGGGCAGCCTGAGCTAGGGTAGGGTGTCCCTGCCCATGGCAGGGGAGGTGGAACTGGATGATCCTCGTGGTGCCCTCCAACCCTGCCTGATTCTACGGATCTAAATGTATCCTTAACCACGGCCTGAGACTACAAATGTCATGCAGGTCATATAGGTGACCAACTTGGGAGCTTTGAGATTTACAGATGCATCACTGGGGAGCCAATCTGCACTATGCAGAAAGCTGCAGACACTCCAAACCTCTGTATTTGGTCAGAGCACTGGGGAAGAACAAAGGTAGCTTCTCTGCTCCGACTCAGCAATTGCTGCAGATCAACAGGGAGCAGTCAGATCCCTGTGGAAGGATCTCAGTGGTGATTGGTCATGCAGTTGCTCATCACCACAAATGCTATGACAGAAGGGGACTGTCTGAAGTCTCTTCATTAACTGTGTCTATGTACCCCTAGACTAGAGTTTTTCCTCAGAGCTTGGATCAGGACTCTGAAAGCCTGCAAAAAGCAGCTCTCACACTTCACCAAGCTCACAGAGACCTTTTGGTGCTCTTGTCTCATTTGCTTTTGCCTTACCCAGAAAGGCCAGTGTTGAATACGACTTCCCCTGCCGTGGAGGATGGATGGCCAAAAGAATAGCCCTTCATCTTTGTCCCATCTTCCAGCACCAAGTTGGCTGTCTGCACCTAGAGAAACACACAGGAAGAGACTCAAATGCAGGAGGAAAAGGCTTGGTGTTTACACAAGCCCCATCTAGGGCAGTTGCCTTTCACACCTCATTCTGGAAGGATTCTTGCCCCTCACCCATTCATAAAATCATAGAATGCTAAGGTTGGAAGGGACCTCAAGGATCACCCAGTTGCAACCCCCTGCCATAGGCAGGGACACCTCCCACTAGTACAGGTCACTCAAGGCCTCCTCCAGTCTGGCCTTGAGCACCTCCAGGGAGGGAGCAGCCACAACCTCCCTGGGCAACCTGTGCCAGTGTCTCACCATCCTCACTGCAAAGAACTTCCTCCTAACATCCAGTCTAAATCTCCCCTCTGCCAGTGTAAACCCATTCCCAGCTGCCAAGACACTGTCTCTTTTACTATTCTCCTGATGCTCTTTCTCTTTCCAACACTTAGCAATCATCGTGCTGCAAAGGAGGGGAAAGTAGCTGGCTCACTGCAAGCAGGGCCGGCGCAGTTGTTACTGCAGGATCACCCTTCTGCACACCTTTGTTCACTTCTTCCACCCACTGCATCTTGCAGTTAACCAAAGATTGCCTCTTTCCTCAGTGTTTGCTTGAGGCTGGTTGCTGAGCATGCTGGCTCTCCTCCAGCTCTGACCTTTGATAGGTGGTTAACTTCTGTTGCAACTGCACAGCTAAACTGCTAACAAGAAGTGTATGCTTGTAGGACACAAGAAAAGAGGACTTCAGGGGTCATACAGACGCTCCTGGTCTGTTACCTCAAGGTAAATCGTGCTGGAAGAGGTAGCTGTGGTACAAGCAGCCTAGAGGACAACTTCCCATAAACTCACACCACTTCAGAGAGAGATTAGCAGAANTATATGCACAGCAGAAATGTCCAGAAGAGTTGGGAGATTCCTTCAGAGAGCATCATGGCTGATGACATGCAGAAGAAAGAGATCACATAAGGATGGANCTCTGCCAGTGTAAACCCATTCCCAGCTGCCAAGACACTGTCTCTTTTACTATTCTCCTGATGCTCTTTCTCTTTCCAACACTTAGCAATCATCGTGCTGCAAAGGAGGGGAAAGTAGCTGGCTCACTGCAAGCAGGGCCGGCGCAGTTGTTACTGCAGGATCACCCTTCTGCACACCTTTGTTCACTTCTTCCACCCACTGCATCTTGCAGTTAACCAAAGATTGCCTCTTTCCTCAGTGTTTGCTTGAGGCTGGTTGCTGAGCATGCTGGCTCTCCTCCAGCTCTGACCTTTGATAGGTGGTTAACTTCTGTTGCAACTGCACAGCTAAACTGCTAACAAGAAGTGTATGCTTGTAGGACACAAGAAAAGAGGACTTCAGGGGTCATACAGACGCTCCTGGTCTGTTACCTCAAGGTAAATCGTGCTGGAAGAGGTAGCTGTGGTACAAGCAGCCTAGAGGACAACTTCCCATAAACTCACACCACTTCAGAGAGAGATTAGCAGAACTGAGTCCCATTCTAACTGGGGGATCCCCTGCAGGATTCGCCACCATTTCACAGCTGAGGAAAATGTGGCACAGGGAGGGTGATGAGATTCAGTGGCACAGCTGGGCCTTTGCACATACCAGACTAAGCACAACCTCTTTTGCCTGAACTCAACTTGGATTTNTGGCTTAAAAGGATTTGGAGGATGAATCTTTTGGGCCCTGAGAAACTTCCACTTCTGGAATGCAAGCACAGCTGCCTCTGAGGCACAGAGCTGCAGTCACAGACTGCAAAAAAAAACCCCAGTGGTGTGCAGCACAGGAGATGTGCCCAGCGTGTCCACCAGGCAGCAGCTCTCAGCATGATGTAACTTCATGGGATTGTTTTGGTTTTTAAAAGAATCATGAGGAACTTGTTGTAGAACGGAGCAAAAGAGTTACTTTCCATTTGCTGTGGACCAGATGAACAATCACAGCAAGGAGAAATTTCAGTCCCAATACTGAACATTTTGTACCAGGCATGGCAAATGCTCATCCAGGGCTGCTCTGCAATTACAAATACCACAAAGATCAATCACTAATGTACTGCAAAATACATTCAGAACCAAACAGTGCTGCCCAGTAATTGAATCCTCTGCATCTGGGATGCTT
>VWYK01030752.1:0-10355 GCA_013399775.1 Semnornis frantzii | reverse complement strand
AATCCCCTCCCTTGCCCTGCTGCCCACACTGCTCTTGCTGCAGCCCAGCACTCAGTTGCTGTCTAGGCTGCACTCACACTGCTTTAGAGAAGCCAAGTCAAAGAGGAAAGCAAAGGCAGAAACAAAATAGAGGTAGCATAGTGAAAATTTACAGCTCCTAGAATCTGAACTCCTCTCAAGGCTGTTCACAACAATGCCATGACAGAACTCAAAGGATGAGGTGACAGCAAGGCAAGGCACCTAGCAGAAGGCACTGTGCACTGGAGGAAAGGAGCATCCCTTCCTGCCCTCCTGCAGCAGCTCTCTAAGCTCTCCTCAGCTGTAAGGAGCCTGCTTTTACCTCCCCTTCATTTTCACTTCCAAAGGCAGAGGTGGAGCAGCTTGGGACTTATCTTTCATCTCCTCATCCATCTCTACTCCCCATCTCATCACTTTGGCAGTTCCTTCTCACCTACCTTGCACTGGACCTGAAGAGCCCTTTTAGAGAAATCTGAAACAGTTTCCAAAGTCACTGCTCAAAATCTTTTTCTGCTCTCCCTCTCAGTTCTACTATTTTTAGCTTGCTCCTGGTGATTTTTATAGCCTTCCCAATCCTCCCCTTACTGAGCCAGCTATACTGTTACAAGCCACCTATTTATTGCTCATACTACTCTTTACATCCCCATTTAACTGCATTGGCCTCAGATGAGTACTAAATGCTAAGAGCTTCCAGCTGCAGTCTCTCTGCCCATTCCTGAATTATAAAGAAGCTTGATTACCCTGAAACCAGTGATGCTAAGCAGCCCTAGAGAGACCGCTGGGGTCTCTGATCTGCTCTCTGTGCCCTTCATTCACTCCTTCTCTCCTTAAGAACTGAAGGATGGGATGCTGTAGGGAAGTACACACCTGCAAGTCCTTACATCTCAGTCTCACCTGCAGTGGTTTCCCCACATGGAGTTTAAATGGACAGAAAACAAGAACTATTAGGCACTCTACTAGAACTACCACCTCTCCCTCAGGCTCTCAAATCCTTTACTTAGCTTATGCATGTATCAGAAACATGATTCCAAGGGATTTTGTTATGTTCCCCAAAATAGCCCACTGAGAAAAAGCAATAAAAGACAACTAAATGCTCATTTAAGCCTGCAATAATGGGAGAATGGGATCATTACCTCTCCTGTCATTAGCCCGCACACCTTAATGACTCTGCATTCCACTCCTTCTCCTAACTTCTGACAGACATCCATTACCTCTAATGATGGCTGCATCACCAAGGCCAGACATAACTCACTACTTGGTCACTTGTCTCACAACCACAGTTAATTTCCACACTAGGACACAAAGTCATGCAATACGGATCTTGATGTGCTGGAAGGTGCTCAGTCTGGAGAAGAGAAGGCTCCCAGGAGACCATAGTGTGGCCTTCCAGGATCTGAAGTGGGCTACAAGAAAGCTGCTGAGGGACTTTTGAGGGTGCCAGGCAGTGATAGGACTGGGGGGGGGATCCAAGCTACAGGAAGGGAGATTGAGATTGGATGTTAGGAAGAAGTTCTTCCCCACAAGGGTGGTGAGACACTGGCACAGGTTGCCCAGGGAGGTGGTGGAAGCCTCATCCCTGGAAGTTTATAAGGCTAGGCTGGATGTGGCTCTGGGCAATGTGATCTAGCGGGAAGCATCCCTAGCAGGGGAGTTGGAGTTGGAACTGGATGATCCTTGAGGTCCCCTCCAACCCAGCCAATTGTGTCATTCTGTGGTATGTTGGCTTTTTGGGATCATTTATCCTTGTATTATTTCTCAGGCCTCCTGTTTTCCTGCTTGCACATTGTGTAGCAGGGAGTCTCTTCTGCTTCTCTGTGTCCCATGGAAAGTGTCACTGTCTTAAAGCAAAAGGCCCAGGTCAGGAAAGGTTCAAGTTTTTGTATCTCAAGTTCTGAGTCCAAACAGAATCACACAGCCCCAGCCAAACTGGAGTTCAAAACCTGAGCTGAGACCTCGAGAGCCACAGGCTCCTAAACTACACTGGGCATCAGAATCAGACAATCACAGAATCTTTTATGGAAGTGACCTTTCAGATCATCGAGTCCAATCCTTAATTCAGCACTTCCAGGTCACCGCTAAACCATATCCCACAGTACCACATCCGCACAGCTTCAAAATCCCTACAGGGATGGGGAGTCCACCACTTTGGGCAGCCTGTTCCAGGCCTTGACAACCCTTTTGGAGAAGAAATGGTTCCTCATGTCCAACCTGAACCTCCTCTGGTGCAACTTGAGGCTGCTCCCTCTTGTCCTGTCACTTGATACTAAGAAGAAGAGACCAAACCCCACCTGGCTCCAACCTCCCTTCAAAGAGTTACAAAGAGCCTTCCTGCTCTCCATGAGTCTAAACATCCACTCTGACAGCACAAACTCCTGCAGGTACCACATTCAAATAAACAAGGAAACAAGCTTCCCCAGTGTCAGTGCCAAGGCAGAAGACAGAATCATAAAATCNTTGTCATTACAAGACCTTGTCAATAGTCCCTCCCCAGCCTTCCTGTAGCCCCCTTCAGATATAGGAAGGCTACTCTAAGGTCTCCTCGAAGCCTTCTCTACTAGTGACCTGTGACGAGCTGTACTTGTGGGAGGTGTCCCTGCCTATGGCAGGGGGTTGGAACTAGATGATCCTTGAGGTCCCTTCCAACCTTACTATTCTATGATTCTATGTCATATGATTCATGTCACAAAGAGATGTCTGGAGCTGGCTGGCATCATAGCTTGTGGTGAGCCGACCAGCCACATTGCAGGTACAAATGCTGCACCAGACTCAGCATCTCGTCTCGCCTTTAGGTCTTGGCCCTGCACACCTTGAAACAGAAAGAGGCTCCACTTCATTCTGACCCACCTTGGTTTTATTTGCAATTGCTGGGACTGAGGTTAAAGAGTTTCATCTGGAAGGTGCCTTTCACTGCAGTAGACTTATAACCACAGGTTAAAGTGTCTCTGAACTGAGTTTTCTGTGCATCACAAGGCTTCAGCTGCTGGACTCTACACACCATGGCAGAAATAACAGAACCAGCTCCAAAAAGGCAAGGAGGAAAAAAAAAAAAAGGTATCAGAGGCAAGGGTGGCATTCCAGCAGAGTTCTTCTGTCCTACTTAGTTGGTTTGACAGTTTCTAAAACCCTAGTAGATTTGAGTGCATCTACACAAACTCCTCTTACACAACACAGAGCATCAGCATAGTGATGCTACAGACCTTTACCAGCCACAAACCTACATTACCAACTACTACATTACCAGTAGCCAACTATAAATCTTTGGCTCCTACCTTCCAGACACACAGACCTCTGAGCCAACAACAGTTGTCAACAGCACCTCTGAGTACACTCACAGGTTCCATTTGTGCGGGAGTGCTGTCAGTAAAATTGTCTCCATGTTCCCTAACCCCAAATCAATTTGAAGCACAGTCAAAAGAGAAGACATTGCTCAGGCTGTGTGAGACATTGTTCAGGCTCTCTGTCCAGGCTTATCATGCCAAGAGTTGCTTCCTAGCTCAGTGGTGAGATTTCAGAGTGGACTGAAAGAAACTTGGCACCTGCTTGAGAATAAGTGAGAGATGGCACTGCCCCATCTGAGGGCTCTGATATGGTTTTAATGGGTGGTCAGTGTCAATCAAGACAGCTTCACTAGCCTCAGGAACACCCAAGGAACATGCTCATGTTGGAGCCCTGCTTTCTCTTCAAATGGTGCAGCTGTGGGAATTGGGAATCATGGTGGTTTTATAATTCACAAGCGGAACTCTTGTTGTCATCGCAAGAAATAACTTCCCCCTAAGCCAGATCTGACTGCAGAGCCAGGATCAGTGTGCTGAGAGGAAGATCACTGTGCTGTGCTTTAAGACAGTGACTGAAGTAATAGTTGATGCCTGATGAATGCTCTCAAGAAGAGGAAGGCATCATGAAGAACACCACCCAGAACACAGGCTCTGTGAGAAAAAGCTGAGCTGAGAACTCCTGTGCTGAAGAAAGAGATGAAAACAAGGATGCCTCTTTCCTCATACAGTTTCTCCTTGCAGCCAATTTTTGGTTTGAAAGTAATGGATCTGCTGCAAAGAGCTCAGAGGACTCCTGAAAATCTCAGTGGTTGTGGGACAGGTAAAAGAAACTCCAATCCTCTGTGGACAGAAATGACACTGATGAGCCCAGGTAAAATGCCATCCACAGAGTACCCACAGCCCAAGACTCCAAGATCTCTTCCTTGCCATCAAAAATGCCTTCTGAATACAAAGTGCTCCATGCCAAAACCCTGCCAGTGGCTACAGAACTCACCACTGCAACCTGCCTTAGCAGCACTGCTCAAAAGTAGCTCCTGCCAAACAGCAGAAGGAAGCTGGGGGAATGAGCTGGGGGGGTCCCACCTTGGCAGATCAAGAGATGGTGCACTGAGGCCTTCACAAAGAGTTGCCCACCTTTGCCATTAGTTTCATACCCTTCATGATTCCCAACACATTCAAAATGGATCCTTTGCAGATCCAACAGGATTCATCCCATGCTTCCAAGGCTGCATCTTTGTTAATACCTGGTCAGTTTGTGCTTGTATGGACTGAAGGGCCTGCTCTGTTAGCTACCAGGCTGGAGCGTTCCTAAAGAACATACCATATAGTAATTAACAGAAACCCTGAACTTCCACCTTTTGGGTGCAATTTACCCTATAACTTCCACCCCAGACCACACAACAAAAAGTGTATTTGCTTAGCCAATAAAACCACTTCACCAAGCAACCCCTCATTTAGGGTTCAGATGGATCTCCTAGGTTCAGTTTTCTGTCTCTAGCTAAGCCCTGTTATCTGCAGCAAGCCAAACAGCCATTAAACCATAGCAGCTCAGTTACTGTTACCTTGATGCTCGACAACCTGGTACCAGTCCTTGAGAAACTCCAGGGATCAGCAGACACATTGCAAAACTCCAATCTGCCTTTCAAAGCCTTCAGCACTTTGCAAGCTGTCAAAATTCTTGTCATCTTGAAAAGCCTCTGCTGGGTAACTGGAGTTCAAAGCAAACAAGATAACCCCAGAATCTGCTTGTGTGTCTTCCTCCAAGACTTGGTGCAGATAACTGTCTGGCAGAGCCACAGCTGGTCTGCTGGACTGCACAGCACTCCCCTAACTCTTCCCATTTATTTTGCCAGGCCAAAGTCTCAGGTGCAGCCCCACCTCCTCCCGCCCCTCCTTGGAGGGGTGCTTGCTGAGACACCCTTGCAACACCTCTCCCCAGGAGGGTCTCTGACCACTATTGTAGGGGCTGCATCGCACAGGCCAGACACCAGCTCTGCCTGCTGGAAGACAGCAAAACCTGCTAAAGAAAATCACAGAATCCCAGAGTCATTAAGGCTGGAAGAGACCTCTGAGATCACCAGGTACAGCCTATGACCCAACAGCCCGGCAGGGACTGGACCATGGCACTAAGAGCCACATCCAAGCTTGCCTTGAACACCTCCGGGGATGGTGACTCCACCACC
Organism: Semnornis frantzii; assembly: GCA_013399775.1. Taxonomy (NCBI): domain Eukaryota; kingdom Metazoa; phylum Chordata; class Aves; order Piciformes; family Ramphastidae; genus Semnornis; species Semnornis frantzii. Next base: position 4,879 of record VWYK01030752.1, on the reverse strand, counting down.
TCCCTGGGCAGTCCATTCCAGTCACTCATTCCCCTTTCCAGCAGGGGAACATCCAACCTAACCCTCCCCTGGCACAGCTTCAGGCCATGCCCTCTCCTCTTGGCACAAGTTGCCTGGGAGTAGAGCCTGACCCCCACCTGACTACAGCTTCCCTTCAGCTATCTGTAGAGTGCTAAGGTCCCCCCTGAGCCTCCTCTTCTCCAGGCTAACCAACCCCAGCTCTCTCAGCCTCTCCTCACCAGCCTTTCCCCCCAGCTCCCTCACTAGCCTCATGCTATGAAACAAACACTCCCCATGTCAGTAAGAGATGAGGAAAAAGCACTACTTGTTCCTTTAACAGTCCTGTGGGATGGGTAAATAAAGAAGCTGTTCATACTGTGCTTTTGAGTGCTCTCCAGCCTGTGATCTGGGCTCCATCCATCAGCTGGTGGGACAGTCCTGGTCTTCTGCAAGCATACTTGTAATGAAAGAAGTGGGAAGGCCAGGTTATGTGGAAAGGCATGGCCTGTTTGTTTTATGTTTGGAGAGTACGAGAAGCCCTTGGACAGGCCCCAAAGTGCTGCCCCTACCCAAATAAATGGAAAGAACATAGAATCATACAATGGTAAGGTTGGAAGGGACCTCAAAGACCATCTAGTCCCAACCCCCTGCCATAGGCAGGGACACCTCCCACTAGTACAGCTCACTCAAGGGCTTGTCCAGCCTGGCCTTAAACACCTCCAGAGAGGCTGGGGAGCACAGAACCCCAACCTCCCTGGGCAACCTGTGCCAGTGTCTCACCACCCTCACTGCAAACAACTTCCTCCCAACATCCAGTTCCAATCTCCCCTCTGCCAGTCCAAACCCATTGCCCCTTGTCCTGTCATTACAAGACCTTGTCAATAGTCCCTCCACAGCCTTCCTGTAGCTCCCTTCAGATACTGGAAGGCTACTCTAAGGTCTCCTGGAAGCCTTCTCTTCTGCAGGCTGCAGAGCCCCAACTCTCTCAGCCTGTCCTCACAGCAGAGCTGCTGCAGCCCTCTCAGCATCTTTGTGGCCTCCTCTGGACCCTCTCCAACAGTTCCATGTCCTTCCTGTGCTGGGGGCTCCAGAACTGCACACAGGACTCCAGGTGGGCTCCAGGATAAATAAATGGCTGCAAGAGAAAAGCATCTTTTGGTAACATTTCCATGGAGAGCAGGTGAAACAAGGTGAAACACTTCATATGCTCTCTCCTAACTGCCTGCAGACCTATCACACCTATTTCCTATCACCTTGCAGTACTGCCTGCAAAAGAATAGCTGTAACTCATCTGTCAGACATGAAAACAAAGGCTGTGAGAGAAGCCTGCACATTATTCCTCCTCAGGTGAGGCATCTTTTGGATTGCAGGTTACCAAAGCTTCAATTAGCTCAGAGCACTAAAAGAAAAGAGATACATGGGCTTCTCTTCTTTGTAGCTGGAAACACACTGCTATGAAGGATGTAGATAACCTTTTTTGTAACTATGGACAGTAAGAATCAGGGCTACTTTGTAGACATTGGTTTGAGAGCAGTCTAAATTGATGCCAGCATCAGACAAAAGTATTTCCTGCACAGCTCATTATAGCACCAAGTTCAACAGTCACACACATAATGAAAAACAGAGAAGAGAAGGCAGTGGGTTTGGGTACCCCCTGGGATGTGCAGAGTTTAGTGGAGACCTGGATGATAAACACAGGGGAAAGGTTTGAAAACAGGTTGGGTCTAAAGGAGCTCGCTGCTTTAACATGAGCTCTACAAGAGTGCAGAGCAGGGAGAAGGCAGTCAGAGATGTTCTCTTGTAACTTGGTTGCAATTTGGGTAAGATAAAACTATTTTTTTCCTACAAAAAGATACCTGACAACCATTCTGATTCACAGAATCACACAATAGGCAAGGTTTAATCGTCTCAAAAGTGGCTTTTTCTCTTACCTGGGAAAAGATCATAGAATCACAGAATTGTCAGGGTTGGAAGGGACCCCAAAGATCATCCAGTTCCAACTCCCCTGCCACGGGCAAGGACACCTCACACTGGATCAGCTTGCCCACAGCCACATCCAGCCTGGCCTTAAAAACTTCCAGGGATGGAACTTCTACCACCTCCCAGAGCAACCTGTGCCAGTGTCTCACCACCCTTACAATGAAGAGCTTCTTCCTAACACCCAATCTCAATCTCCCCTCCTCTAGCTTGGATCCATTCCCCCTGGTCCTATCACTACCTGCCACCCTGAAAAGTGCCTCAGCAGCTTTCTTGTAGCCTCCTTCAGACACTGGAAGGCCACAACAAGGTCTCCTGGGAGCCTTCTCCTCTCCAGACTGAACACCTCCAACTCTCTCAGCCTGTACCCACAGCAGAGCAGCTCCAGCCCTCTGAGCATCCTCGTGGCCCTTCTCTGGCCACCTTCCAGCCACTGCAGACTTTTCCTGCACCAGAGGCTCCAGAACTGGACACAGTACTCATAGGAATACTCACTGTATTCACAGGAAGACCTTGAAATATCTGGATTTCACTTGTCCAAGCAACAAGAAGATATAGGGAAGAGGGAAATGTTTTAGGCAGCCATTTCTCTGCTTGGTTCCAGCCTGCAGCAATCAGGGTCGGAGACCTGTGGGAGAGATACAGAGGAATCAAAGGCACTCTGTGAGTGAATGGGTTGCAAAGATTTATAACTTGTACCAGAAAGGTCATGTTAATACACAAACAGACACACATGTTCCCACACATGCAGGTCAGGAGTCAGCCTGCTTCCAAAGTCACGCTCCACTGCAGGTCAGCTTCACTCTGCCACCGATGCCACACATAGCACTTGGAAGCTTACAAGCACTACCCTTTTGTTCTGCCTATACTAAAGGCAGCTCCTGTGCTAATTTTACTCTCTACCAACATCAGGAAGCTGCTGAAGGAAGGTCAGGGTCAGATCATGAAGAGGATTCACTTTGCCACAGACCTGCAGTACATGCACAGAGCTACTGTGGCAGCAGTATAGAATCATAGAATGGTAAGGTTGGAAGGGACCTCAAAGCTCATCTAGTTCCAACCCGGGACACCTGCCACTAGTACAGGTCACTCAAGGCCTCCTCCAACCTGGCCTTGAACACCTCCAGGAAGTGAGCAGCCACAACNCAGCCTTCCTGGAGCCCCCTTCAGATACTGGAAGGCTACTCTAAGGTCTCCTGGAAACCTTCTCTTCTCCAGGCTGCAGAGCCCCAACTCTCTCAGCCTGTCCTCACAGCAGAGATGCTGCAGCCATCTCAGCATCTTTGTAGCCTCCTCTGGACCCACTCCAACAGTTCCATGTCCTTCCTTTTGCCAAAACCAGGGAAAATCATCTAAGCTCCTTTTTGTCTCATTGCCAGCCTGCTAAAAAGGAAATGATGAGCTGTTGACTCTTTAAGGCCAGAAAATACATCAGGTATTGCTGAGAGAAGCCTTAGCTCAGAAAAACCTGTCAGCATACAAACAACTCTTCCATGTTTTGGACAGATCTTAAGTATGTGAGGTGTCCCTGCCTATGGCAGGGGGTTGGAACTAGATGATCCTTGAGGTCCCTTCCAACCTTACCATTCTATGATTCTGTGATTCTATGTGCTTTGCTTAACATCAAGACCAGAGGAGGTAGAATCACTAAGAAACAGGGAAGCAATAAGGGAAGAGAAAACAACCATAGGAGAGTGGAAAAAGGAGACCAGTGACCAATTATGTTAGACAGCTATAACCACACTGCCCTAACTTAAAACTTACCTGTTAGTGTATGACTTGCAATCAGGAAGGAAAGCTGTGCAGGGGTTCTGAAGGAAGGACAGAGAAATACAGAATGAAAATCCATGGAGGTAGAATTCACTCAGAGAAGAACAGTTCAAGCACAGGGGGGAGGGGAGAAGTACTCACAACCTGGGCTTCCTGAAATGGCCTTAGGCTTAGCATAGCCATTTGGAGAAAGGTAGCCTGCATTTAGTTTTGCACTTACTTACACTTTGTTGTGTGCAGAGAGGGAGAAGAAAAAAGGAGAGCAAAATGCTTATTAAAATGAGAAGTTTTTTCTTACTGTTTACAGGTGAAAAACAGCAGAAGTGAAACTCAAAGCACCCTGAAAACCAGACAGGATCAGTGGTCTGTGCCTTTGCAAATCATAGAATGGTAAGGTTGGAAGGGACCTCAAAGATCATCCAGTTCCAACCCCCTGCCACAGGCAGGGACACCTCCCACTAGTACAGGTAATGCTCAGGGCCAGGATATTCCAAGCAAGCTAAGTGCCTGCAATTTCAGGTGATGAACACAAACCACTTGACTTTCAGAAGAGAAGTGCTCACAGCATTTGAGGCCCTGCTAAGGTATCCCAGGACTGGCACCCCAAAATGGAAGCTCCCAAAGCCACTCATCCCAGCTGGGAGGCTCTGCAATAAGCAACCAAGCTCTGCAGGGTTTTTCCACTTTGAAGCTCTCTGTAAAAAGAGCAGATGACAGTTGTGTTCTTAGTTGAAAGGCAAGAGAGCAGGGCCATTTTGTGAGCATGCTGTCCCAAATTCACAGCAGCTCAAGTCCCAAGTAACTGCCTCCAGCTCAGTGCAGCTTCAGTGCCATAAGACTCCCCTGGACTGGAATCAGCATAAAGAGCAGCTTGGACTCTTCTTGTAGCTGAGATCAGAGGGGAGATTTGTCCCCAAGGGTCTCTCAGATGCTTTTGGAAATCTTTCCTGCCATCTGTCAGGTTGTGTCTGATTTCTGACCACGCTGTCTTGCTCCAGCTAAAAAACGTTTCAATGATATTGAGTGGAAAAGCAGAACAGTTGAAGGTGCCAGCAAAACTAAAACTGCTGCCACAGGGAACAAGACAAAGGCTCATTGGAGTATTTGAGGTAGAGTCTAGCTGGAGGCCTGT
>VWYK01030749.1:1024-21442 GCA_013399775.1 Semnornis frantzii | reverse complement strand
AGATCATAGAGTCCAATCCCCCCCTCCCCAGGCAGGATCACCTAGGGGATGGTGATCCAGACAGGTCTTGGAAATCTCTAGGGAAGGAGATTCCACCACTGCCTCTCTGGACAGACTGCTCTAGTGCGTTGGCACCCATAAATTATAGAAGGTCCTTCTCATTTAGATGAAACTTCTTATGTTTAAGTTTGTGTCTATTACCCCTTGTCCTGTCACTGGGCACCACCGAAATAAGACTGGTCCCATTCTGCTGACACACACTCTTGAAGTACTGATAAGCATTGATAAGATTCCCTCTCACTCTTCACTTTTCCAGATTAGAAAGACCCAACTCTTTTTGGTTACAGGTGTTGGACTACACCCTAAAAACGTGACTCCTATCACAGAAACTACTGACTATGAAGTCAGCATTCCTGTAAAGATTCCATCACAGAGGAATCATATTACAGTAGCCTTAGCTGATCTTCAGCTAAAATATCCACAGGCACTGTCATTGTCTTGTTAAAAGAAGCTTTTCAATGCAAAAGATCAAACTGTGGTCCTTCGTAGGACACTTTCTATAGTCTTCCCTCCTGTCTAAATGGGAGGGAAGAAAACCTGGGGAAAGTGAAGACAAAAATTCAGGTTATTGCAATTTGAAGTCAGTTAATTTGTGATTCTTTATATAAAATCAGTGGAATGTGAGGGCTGTTGGAGGCTTGCATGACACTTCATAATTTGAATCAAGCAGCTTTAGTAGTAATTTATGACTGAGACTTTGTGTCATTTTTAAATCTCAGGCAAGCACCTACAGAAGCCAGTAAAGGAAACCTCAAGGTTATGTTCACTCAGCATGTACTTAAATCTTTCTATATGGTGCAGCTCTGAGCAGAGAATATTGCATATAGCCTTGGGAGCAGTGCCTCATTTTGAGTTTGCACTAACTGGAGGGAATACTAAGAGTTTAATCTGGACTTGGCAGCAATTCTTTAACAGGGTTGATAGGTATTGATATATTTGAAACAAAAAGAATGTAATCCTGTCTTTTAGAAAGTACACTTCTCTGTGCATATTATGTGTTGGAGAGGATTATAAGCTTCTGAATTTGCTTTATGATTGTATGGGACAAAAATGTGCCCTTCCAGTACCCAAGTATTATGTGACTTGTGAGCATATTAAAGCTATTTCTGTGGTTCTGACGCAAGACGGCCCCTACAGCGACAGCTCCTCCAGGGTTTGTTGTCCCTAACAAGGGCTCTCTTAAACCTGCTGTGGCTGTTGATTTTAACTTCAGAAACTGCCACTTCACTCCTAATTACAAATGGGACAGATGCACTTAGTTAGCACTTGAAATGTTTTGATGGCTATTACTTAGTAACAAGTTGTCTGAACATTCTCAGTGTTCTTGTGAATGAGAAAAGGCATAATGGATCTGAGCTTGCACCACCGTTAGTGCGAGGAGTTTTTGATTAACCTTCTTTTGGTGCTTTTGCCTTTTATGTTTAGACAGAGGTTAGTGCAAAATCTGCACAGCATTTGTAATTTTGTAAACTTTAAATTTGTTTGGATTTAGAAATTGCTCAATTTAAACACTACTTGCAAGTGGTAGTAAATTTTGGCCCAATTGGCTTAAGTGTTAGTTTAAAAAAAAAATCCATAGATAAGGTTACAAATGTTGATACACGCCTAAGAAAATCTCCATGTGCGACTCTTCCTTCATTTGAGGTGGCAGGTATAGCAGCAGCTCATTGTTTTGTCCTCTTGCTCCCCCACTAAATCATTAAGCAAACTGCTCAATAATTCACTGAGCACTATGTGGCCAACTATAGCCACACATGTAAAGTTAGGAGCTTTCTGGGACTTTTCCTTTGGTCCTCCACCCGCAGGATCTCCAGTGACTAAGGCCCAGCAGTATGAGGCAACAGAACATAGGGAAGTTTACCTGATAAAGAAATTGAAATTGAATTCTTGATCTGAATTTGATTCTTGTCTTTATAAGAAAGCAACAAAGATAATAAACGCAGCTCTGAACAAGTAAAGTGGTAAAAGTCAGTGCTGTGCCACGTCCAGCCTGCCCAGGGGGGTGTGCATGCAATGGGGCACAAACCTAACAACCCAGTCATTGTTGACCTTCAAAAGAACTCAGCCGTGGTTGCAATCCACACAAAAGCCAGTGCCAGAAGAAATGGGGGACCCAAGCAAAGCTCCCATGAAAACATGCAGGTGTCCAGGCCTCTGGCTGCAGGGAGTGCATACTGGAGGACAGCAGAGACAATACCTCAGTCCAATGAGACCAGGTAAATGATCTACTCAGCCTGGAGGCTGAGCTAAAGGCATATAAGCACAGTTCTCCCCACAGAGAGGGCTCTCTATCCTCTCTTCTTCTTGCCAGACACGATGACTTAGAGGATAGGAAGCAGTGGCAACAAGTTCCTGCAAGCATGGTAGGCCTACCACCTCAGTAGCTACTGCTGTCCTGGTGGCCTTGAAAAACAGATACGCAGCTCTGCAAGGAGAATCAAATTATGACAAGGATCAAGTAGCTGCCTCACACGGCTTAGAGGTACTGCTGAAGCTAAGTTGACCTATGCCTCCTATCATAACATCTTCAGCAAAGAAAAAGCTGTTTCCTCATCTATCTTAGATAACAGGTAGTAAAGATCCTCTATGATAAGACCTTCAGTTCCTCAAAACCCTTCCATTTTTTGCTCAAGTGTCAGAGGATGTGGAAAGACAGCTCTCTATTCCAACATACCTGTCTTAGGGGGCAAAAGATCTGTGTATCGCCAACCCTGTAGTGTTTTATCCCAAGATCCATGTATTGCTAATCCTGTTTTATCATAGCCCACAGGTGACCTCAGTTGGAGTGTTCTTCAAGAACTGCAGCCTAGAAAGACTGAGAAAGGTCAGTGTGTATCTGACAGCTGATTGATATTTTTGAAATAGTGTGCATAGTATCTGAGAATAATGGGTATGGTGATGCTCCTACTGGTTTGACAAAGGCCTTGAAAATAGCAACGGTTGGTCACCTGTATTTTAGCAGATAAAGCATGTGTCTAAGGACTTGCTTCCTGCTGCAGTGTAACACACTAAAGCAGAAAGCTGCTGCAGTGGATCCTGCCATGTGTTAAAGTAGGTCAGATATTGCATAAGATGTCATTACTGGAAACTGCTGTAGGCTGACTTGCATATAAAAACTCAGCAATGCAACTAGCAAATGCAGTCTGACAAACAAAAATGCAGCCATGACTTAAACCATAAAGAGAGAGCTCTCTGAAATCCCCCAAGGACAGGAATGGCTGTTTGAATCAGCCGCTGAAATGTCTCTGCCCCTTGAGTTTATGTTCCTGATATCTGCTGAGCCAAAATCACTTGCCTGGCTTGTCAGGGGGGTTGGATTGTTTCTGTCTGCAGAGAGGTCAGGCACAAGGCTCCTTAACTCCTGGATTGCAAAAAATACATTCTGTATTTTCAGTTCTACCTAGCTCCTCCTAAGAACAAACAGTGAAAATCATGTAATGTTAAGAATCTGTAGTAGCTCTTCCACTGACCGAACAGCTACTGCCGATCAGTGAGGACCTACGGGAGTCTGTGGAAGTTAAGTGCAGAAGGCTTTGCAGGCAGCAGCAGTCTTTGCTTTCAGTTTAACCCTGATGTGGCCTGTGGAGCACTGAGCAGAGTGCAGTGCTGCATTTTCACTCCTATGAAGCACTGTTTCATAGCTTCAGCACAGAAAGGGCACAGATGCCCAATTTATATCATATTCTACATTTTTCATAGGGTTACAGAAGAGTCGTCAATGGAGAGGGAAACCACTAATTCTGGAGACTTGTAGTATCACCTTCAAAAGCTCATCAGTATGTGTTTCTGGTGAGGGTGCATCCTGTAACTGGAAACAGACTCACTTAGCAATGTCTGCTGGCCCACTCTGTTTCTGTGCCCCTGTCCTTCCCTTTGCTGCACTGGGCAGCGGTGAGAAGAGCGCGGGGGCCACTTCCACCCGAGTTTGGTGTACCATTGCAAAAGACTTTCTGTATTTTCTTTCTGCGCTACTGTTATTTTCATATTGTCTTTTTTAACACAAGTTTCACTATCTGAATAGAAATGAGAAAAAAAAACCCTCCCAGTGTGAGGGGTTGTGTCCCCTTGCAATCAAGAGGGGGGTGTATCTGGCTGCAATGCCCTTTCAGTGCAGTATTCTTGTTTTCAACTGTGGATGGCTTAGCCACCACCTGAGGAATGTGTTTTTCCAAAATTCTGAAATGGGGGTAGTCCTCTCTGAAAGGAATTAATGAGGCCTGGAGGTATATATGAAAAATCTTCGGCCACCAGTACTGCCATATTTCCCAGGAGTGTTGTGTTTCTGGTGATATACTCTTTTTTTTTTAAATCATGCAAACCAGGCAATTCCTATATTTAAACAGATAAATAGATGTCTCAAAACCGATCATCTCAGGAACACACACAACCACACAGTTCCATGAGCCAGAAGAAGTTAATGTACACACTCAGTTAAGTCTCTGGTGGTACAAAAGCTTATGCCCTTCATTTACTGCTCAAAGGCCAACCAATACTGATCTGCTAAACGCTCTGGTACAACGATTCAGTCATGTGGTGACGGCCCCCCAGACAGAAGAGACCTATCACATTCCATCTTATTTTAATAGTCTTCTTATATTGCCTACAGCCAGAAAACTGTAGGCAGGAACCTGGCAGAACATGAATAAAGTCTGTAAGCCTAGAATGTTTCCCACTTGGATTTAGTCATGCTAATGAGATGATGAAAAAACATCAAAGTTAAGAAGGTCTGAAGATCACAATGAGAGTGAAAAGCCCTGGCTTCCCCTTGGCTCCCACCAGCCTGCCTGCAAACAGACAGCACTTGGATTAATTTACATCTCACATAAAGTTATTAGCAAAAGGTATAGTAGCTTCTTTGGCAGCTTCATCCACAATTTGGTTAGATTACTATTAACGATACTTAATTGCTTTATTATGGTAAAGTGAAAAATGTTATCTTAGTTTTAATTAAAAAAGAAAACAAAACCACAAAACTGGTCTCCCTCAAAGGGTGTTGTGCAAGCACTGAATCTTTCTCCTTGATATTTTTTTTCCTGCAGGTTCTCCAGAGCTGTTTGTATTTTTTAGCTCTCCAATGTAGTTAAAAGAGTTCAAGTTTGTCATCTTTAGAGAGGTGAATAGATCTAGGTGTAAGGCATTTTTCTTCTTTTGCTACAAGACTGAGCAGTGGTAGCCCTGGTGTTCCTTTGGACAGCCTCACTGGTACTTAGACACGAGACTGCACTGTGCCCTGCTCCACTTCCTCATTTGTCTTTTTAATGAAAATTAAATGTGATTTCAAAGAAGATAAAAACATATATCCCCCTTGGCAGGTCAAAGCCTGTGTGCATTTAGTAGAGCTGTTGAGGAGAAGACTCATTTGGTGGTGATGTGTTTCAACCTTTTCTCTGCAAGTGTGGGGCGGATGTGCAAACAAATAGAGCTGGAGGCCACAACGGGTGTGAAAATTCCAACCGTGACTTCGTTTTCTGGGCAGTGACCACAAACCCAACTTTAGAGGTTCTAGGACAGTGGCAGTTGCCATTACATGGTGCTGGATCAATAGTCTGAGGCCGAAAGTATGGTGTTTAACATGGCCAAGTGCCGGGTCCTGCATTTTGGTTACAAAATTCCCATGACCACTCCAGACTTGGGGGAGAGTGGCTGGACATTTGCTTGGCAGCTAGGGACCTGGTGGTGTTGGCCGACAGCTAGCTGAACACGAGCCGGTGTGTGCCCAGGTATCTAAGAAGGCCAACAGCATCCTGGCCTGGATCAGGAATGGTGTGGCCAGCAGAAGTAGGGAAATGATTGTTCCCCCTATACTTGGCACACCTTGACTACTGGGTTTAGTTTTGGAGTCTTTGCTACAAGGACATGGAAGCGCTGCAGCATGTCCAGAGACAGGCAAAGAGGCTGGTGAAGAAGAGACTGAGGAGAGACCTCATTGCCCTCTACGACTCCCCAAAGGGAGGCTGGAGTGACATGCGGGCCAGTCTCTTCTCCCAGGTAACAAGTGATACAACCAAAGGAAACAGCCACAAGTTGTGCCAGGGGAGGGTTGGGTTGGAGATTAGGAAAAATTTCTTCACCAAAAGGGCCACTGGGCACTGGAACAGGCTACCGAGGGAATGGTGGAGTCACCATCCATGGAGTTGTTTAAAGGACACTTGGATGAAAACCTTAGGGACATGGCCTAGCAGTTATAGTTGGACTTGATAATCTTAATGGCTTTTCCAACCAGGGAATTCTACGCATATGATGTGGCTGTTCTTAGGTCAACTACCTGCTTTGCCTTTGTGTTTCTGTGCTGCCACAGTTAAGTCTGCTCCCAGTGCTGTTTGCAGGGCAGGCTGTGCTGGACCTGGCAGATCCCTTGGTGTTGAAGAGCAGCCTGAAGTGATGAACTTTTATTCCTGTACCACAGAAACAGGAAACACATTGAGTTCCTGAAGTATCCAGAGAAGGGCAACAAAGCTGGTGAAGGGTCTAGAGAATGGGCTTTATGAGAAGCTACATGTAGGAGCACAGCACGTGCACAATCTGCGGTGAGTTCAGACCTTCCCTTCCCTTGCACCAACTTGCTTTTCTCTGTGCCCTCCACCTACTCCTGTAACTGAGAGCTCTGGAAGCTGGTTAATGTAATTCTGAAAAGCTGGAGGTTTAAATTGCACCCAGGTAAATGCTAGGGCATTTTCCCATTGTCTCTGTGAGAGCTGAAATATTTTCCAACTCCTAAATATGGCAAGAATTGTACGTTCTCGTGGCATGTATTAAAGAAAACTATCTTACTTTTGCCAGCTGGGAAAATGTAGCCTTGCTGGTTTTTTTTGCTTTTTGCTATGATGGCATTAAACAGGACTTCTGTTATTTAGTATCAGTTTAACACTGAGTATTTATTTTACATATATAAAACATTTACTATTTGTTTGGATCTTTTTTAAATGAATGGTGCTAGACTAATGAAATGTAGTATTTGTATATCATTATTGCTGCATGACCTGGCCCTCAGTGCCACAATATGAAAATCTCAGTGAGCAAGAATCATTTGAACCAAGGGAGAACGCTGATCACATGTACTGTAGAATAATGGTGCTTAGAGAACTTTGCCACTGTGTGATTGTTGCCTTCTGCTGGAAGAACACTAACACTTCTGTTTGCCAGTGCTGCTTCCTTTTGATGTCAACTCGTTGCATGCTTTATGTCACTTCCTACCCAGCTATGGCTGGGACAATGGTTTTCAGTTACGGTTTGCGGATCTGGGAGTCCTCCGAGTGACCAGTAATGGATTCTCAAAATATGTGAGTGACTGGTAAGGGATTCTTAAAATCAAGGCTGCAACTGTTTGTCTAGGTGGCAGTTGTTAAGAACCTGCAGACAGGAACACAAATCCTTCAACGGCTGGTGGGATTTTTCAGCACAAGGGGTTTGTTTCAGCCACTGTTGAGAGAGGTCCGTTCCTCCTCTGAAACACACAGGAACACTTTCTTGTGTTTGTTACCCTTGATCAGTGGTTTCAGCAAGGAGGCAACACAGTGACGCTAGGTTTTGGAACCTTTTGAATGGTTTCCAGGAGGAGCAGTGGAACAGGAACTTAGTGTGAAGCAGGATTCCAAGAGCAAAGGTATGTCACTTCTGAGGCAGAGGGAGAGGCCCACAGCAGTACAGCTGAGCTGTGCTCAGGAGCAACCTACACAAATCACAAACAGCCAGGGACATTACTCGTGACAATGAACCTCCACAATGAATTACTGTTCACATTTATCTCCTATCCTACACTTAGGGTTGAGACAAAGTTTAATGAATAATGAACCTACACAACTTTGGCTTTCTTTTTCTGGTTTCCCTGAATGTTTTGAGATCTTTTTTGCTTTCTGACAAAATGTAATTCAGCTAAATATGGTTTTAGACTTTTTGGGCTTGTTTTTGTTGGTTTCTTTTTTCTTTTTTTTTTTTTTTAAACCAAGGAAATGATTTGTTGTTTTATTGTATCTGTTCTTAACACAGGGCACCCTCATGTTGCAGCAGTTATCACTGTTCAATCCTCTTTTTTTTCCCAAAAACATATAGATTTATGTGAAGAAAAACACGGAACAGTTTGTGTGATGCTATCTTATTGGGAAGTCAAAGAAATTCTAGCCAAAATTCTATCTGTGATTTCAGATACAGCTATTTGCAGACTTAATAGAGAACCATGCCAAGTATTTTTCTTAGAATAATAAAAGGGCTTTAACATTTTCTCAGCTTCTATTTTGGGTACTTGGGGGTGGGGGAAATACCCCCATGTGAAAACACAGCAGAAAGAAATAAAGTAGCTCACAACAAAACCATGTCCTTTTAGATTCTTTAGAGGAGACTATTTATTTCAACAAGCTTCACTATTTAATGTTCCAGAATCCTTCTGGTAGCAAATTAAGTGGCGCTGACACAAAAAGAGGTACAGACACTTTTATCACTGAGATAAAGACTGTACCTTCTCATTTCTCCACTTGTTCCTTTTGTTTTTATCTGGTTATCGGGGCTGACAGGAGCCTGCCACATCTATCCACAAAAATGCCTTCCCAAATATGCCAACACATTTTAAAAAGAAGCTTGTGCTAGAGTTTCTTACTACACAAGAATGAAGCAACAGCTTAACAAGTAATTTCCTATTGTCTTTTAACTTTTACTTTCAGCTGGTTTGAGATTGAGAATATTCGTTTGTGTCTTCCTGCAGGCAAGGAAACCAAGCACTGTGAAATTACCTGGTGTCTTTGCATTGGCTGGAGTTGGAAAACCAACACAGATGATGAAGAAGAGGTACTATATTTAATGCTCCCTAAATTTCTTGCTAAGAAAAGATGAGGAAGGCAGTTGGAAGAACCTTTAAATGCTCTAAGAGTGACCACAGGACAGATGATTTAGCATCAGATAGAAAAGCAGTACAGAGAACATTGTGAATTGCTTCCTAGCAGACCTGACTGTTAAATAGATTGAATGAACACTTCCAAGGCAGCAGGACTGAAAACCCTGTGTGAAATAGTGCATTCCTTCAACGTGGCAATTGATGAGCTGTTTTTGAGGCCTTCCCGTAGGCACAGATTTTGTGCAAGTCTTGATGAGACAGGGATAGTAAGATTCCTAAACATTCTGAGAGTTTGTTGAAAATGTAACAGTTCCTTAAGTCTTTCCTGGATCATGACACATGAGGTTTCTCTGAATGGCAAACTAACCAGTAAGGCTGCAATTGCTAGTTTTCTGTAGTTACCTTCAAAACACCAGAAGCTGCAGTATTTCCTGGACATTACATTGTAAATAGGAAGTATCTTTTTTTTTTTTTTTTTTTTTTTTTTTTCCCATTTTTTTGTGCTGGTAAAAATTTTATCTGATAACCTAAACAAGGCAATAATTTTGGGCTATAAAAGTGCCTGTCTTCAATTGTTACTGCCACCATCATATATTGGAGAGTAATATTTGCAACATTACACAAAACTGTTATTCTGTTAAAATGATAGAAAGGCAGCAGTTTTATTACATGAGTGATTTTTCCAGGCACTGAGATGCCCTTTACTGCAGACACGAATAATAAACACATTATTCACCAACACATTAGGGAACAATCCTGTGATTTTGGAAAACAGTTGTAACAAACAAGTGAGTTATTACAGTGACATGATCAGGAAACACGGCCCCAAATCTTATCTGCTGTAACTAAATACTGCTAATAGCCAGGGACTNGGTTAACTGCTGTCTTTCTGCAAAAATAAAATTTTAAAGTATTTGGAAAGAAGGAGATCTATTACAAATTTTAAAATACACAGCTAATGGTTTAAAAGTTGAATGTGCATTTGGACTTTCCTGCAGATACAGGAGAAAGAGAAAATTTTCAGCCAAAGCATTTGTGTGGCACTTTATGCCAATATATGTGTTGGAGGAGGGAGAGAGTAAGAAAAGTGGATTGAAAAATTAGTTAAAACTTCAAATCCCATGTAATTTGTATCCTTAGTGCTAAAGGATTCTCTAGGGCAGATCAGTGCCAGCAAACCAACACTGCAGCAAAAACTCATCCAGTACTTGTTGATTAGTTACTTGTGACACAGCATGGGAGATGCAAACACAAGGGTTGGCACCTTGGTCCCAGTGCATTATTTTCACTCTGTTCTGAGGAAGGAGAATGACCTCCCACCCTAGTGCTTACAGGTCTTTTCCAAGTAGGACTAACACTTCCACAGCAGGTGCTTGTGTGATAGACTGCCACAAGGTTTGCATATACTTCTCTGAAGTACTGTTTGTCTCTACAGCCTGGTTTTAGAGCCAATGGAATGTGCTGGAAACTTGTGTGATGGGTGTGATTCACCTGCCCTTTTCCTAAGGAAATTCTAGGAGCCCCAGGTGAGCCTAGTGTACAAACATATCAACCAATTGTTACAGCAGAAATTTAGCAAAACTAGCAAAAAAACTGAAGATGACTGACTTTGTGGACTTAACTTGTACTGGTGAATGTTTTAACTTTCGTGGTTGTTTAGAATAATTGTCTTTGACTTACCCATAGCCCTTCCCACTGAAACATTTATGTGGTGGTTCTTCTGCTCTGTGACTGCCTTTGTCTTTGCTGCATCATAGAAGGCAAGAGAATGCATTGGAGATTAATTTCTGTTTCATTCAGCCTGAATAATGAGAAGGAACTAAAAGCAAGTCACTGTTAAAGGCTCATTTTGTCTAGGAAAAAGTTTCCTATTTACTGGACAGAAGAGTTTGATTTACACCTCCAGATAGATCTGAATTTTACACAGCTGTACTCTGCTACCATGTGGTGTATCTAAAGCATGGGTGCCCAGAAAGCATGAGAGGATTCATTAGATCAAATTGTTGCCAATTATTCTAGCCAATATTAAAGAATAAATATGTATTGACTACTGGGAGGTTCCTTTATCTGCTTGGAATTATCATGGCCCTCCTGATCTGATACAGGTCAGCCTGCTTTTCTTAATGGACAAAGGAAAAAAGTAAAGTTACTCATTTGCTCTGTACTGTCCATAAGCAGGAGGCTTTCTCCTATAATCTGCACAGTCAGATTTCAGATTTTTCTTTTGCCTAGTTTTAACTAAGGATTTTTGGTGTCAGATTTCCACTTAACAGAAAAATGCTGTCTTCCACACATACTCTTTTGTGGTTGGTTGTAGTGCTGACAAGTTTTTCAACATCAAAATTTCAAAGCAAAAAATTTTCAAGCACCATAAAATAAGGCTAGAAATAAAGCTCTTTACTGCCATGTATGAAAAGTCATTTACACAGAGCATTATCTTTCTTGCAGGCAGGTGCCTTCCGAACCTATAACGAAGAAACAGTGTTGCAAAACATGTGTCACACATCGACATTTAAATGCTAGCTTTGTCTTAGGAGTGATACCAGTTGCTACTTGTTTCATCCCAATAAATGTAAAGGGTGTGGCAGGAGACAGAAGAGGGTGATGGTAACTGACTGGGTAGGAAAAACCCAGTGTTGTTAATGAGCATTTTCTTCTGGAAGGTATCTGCTGCTGACTTTCAGAGGGAGGAAAGACTGCCGCATCAAAGCAACTGAGCACAACTACTGCCATTAGCTTAGTGGGAGCTGCGTGGTTGCTCAATATTCCCAATCTCCTCGTTGCTCATAATTGCTCAGAACTCATTTCAGATGCAACAGCTGCATTTTGTCAGGTCCTGCATCTACCTGTTTTGCTTTGGGCATTTTTTGTGTTTTTTTTTCAATATGCCAGCTAAATCAACATGAATGACTGAAAAGCTTGCCTGAGGTCATACATGAGTGACTAGGGCTGGATAAGCAATAAAATTCTCCTAGTTCCCAGACTTTGGTGTAACCACAAGACCACAGAGCGTTAGCTGAACTTCATCCTCAACTGGAACATGGCACAAAGAATACCAAGGAAAGAATTTTCTTTTGAAGTCTCTTCTAAGTGTTTTCACTTGTTTTGTTCTTTTGTATTTAACTAGTTCAGGGAAAAATAACTTTTAAAGCCTTAGTTCAACTGTCTAACTGAATGTTATGTGCTCCTAGATTTAAATTTTGGGTTGTTTTTTTTTAAAGTTGATAGCTTGCACATTGCCAGAAAGAAAGTGGTTGCGCGGTCTGCTGCTTTGAAGGGCATGGATATCGGTGGAAGGAAGAGATCTCCTGTACAGGAGAAAGCACATTGACAGCTAATAAAATCCATTCCATTTCTTGGCAGAAAGCTTTTTTTGCCAAGTTTTTATAGTTCAAGGTGTTCCTCTTTAACAACTGTTTAGTGGTTTGCTGTTTCTTCTTTTTATGCAGATCTTGAGAGGGAAATGTGTAAAGTTAAATGTGCCCCTTATTGAACAGAGGGGAGTAACAATTTCAGGAAATGTTCCCCTAAGAGTTCCTTAGGACGCTGCATGTATCAAATATTTTTGATCTGCTTGCTCCAATGTCAGCTGACTAACAGCAGTTTTTGAAAAAAACAATAGCTTTTAGGAATAAAAGCAATTCTCTGTTTAAATGAAATGTCATTCATGAAGCTGACAATTCCATACCTGGAGCATCTATGACCTTCTCCTCTAGTCTCCAAAGCGAGCCACTTCAATTGAGCACACTGACTCAGCAGCAATATTCCTTAAGCATTTGTAAAGCTTTTCTTCACATAGAGGTAGTGCTACAGATTTGGTTGAAATAAGGTGATGTAAACCCCTCAGCCTGCTGTTGCCTGTGAGCCACAAGCACAGGCCAGTCTTCTCAGTCTTGCCCAGAGGGTGAACAGCATGGTAAGCATGCAAGAACTCTTTTAATCTGTGCAGTTGCGACTCGTTGGTGTGAGATAGCTCTAGCTCAGTCAAGAGCTACGCCGCATGGTGCTGTCCTACCTAGATCTCCAGTGCAGGACCTTCAACTCTCTGAGAAAACTTCCTTTTTTGGAAGTTTTCTTTGCAGTTTGAATGCAAATACGCAGCTGAGCTCGTGTGCTCCTCAGAGTTTTAACCTCTCCTGTATGCAGCTTGTTGTGTGTGAACTCCTGTACAACAGCCAGGTCACTTTTGAGTTGGATTAAGTCTATCTCCCTAGCTCAGGTTTGGAGCTTGAGTGCAGGTCTGTCTGTCAAAGATGATGTGGCTGAAGTACCCTACACTGTACTTGAGTCAAGGGATAGTTTGCTGCAATTGCTCAAGTAAAGAGTGGTGTGATGAGCTACCTCACCTCCTAACTAACAGAGCCAACCTTTCTGAGCTTTACAGCTAATACAGGCCAACTATTTGCACACAGTATAAGA
The DNA here is from genome assembly GCA_013399775.1 of Semnornis frantzii. NCBI lineage: Eukaryota > Metazoa > Chordata > Aves > Piciformes > Ramphastidae > Semnornis > Semnornis frantzii. The sequence continues at coordinate 8,139 of VWYK01030749.1, read as the reverse complement.
ACTGAAAAGAAGTAATGCTATTTTAAAGTGGATTTACCCAAATAAAGACACTTAATTTTGAGACTATCTAAAATACTGGATGTTAGAATGCTATGGGAAGAGTACATCCACAGCATGTTTGCTTTATTATTCAAGTTTGGGTTTTTAAAAGGTCTTTATGACTGGGTGTGATGTCAGCTGTGGAACACAGAGCCTCCTGTATGAAGTCTAATTAAGCAGTTCAAGTGGGATATGTGTACAATTTTAGCCACATATTATTTCAATGTATGATTTTATATTACTGTTTTTCAAAGGTGCATCAAGAAGAGTGAATCAGAAGTTGATTTTAAGGAAGTTAATCTGTCATAATGCTAGCTGATTGGAATCCATGTTGAATTTTGTTCTTTTTTTCCTGAGAACTTCAAGCTATGACTTGAACATTAGGTAACCTGCTGCCAGAGATCCTTAACATAGAGGCCTTTTTGAAAAACACTCCACATGCTGTAAGATCAAAGGGATGATGAGGTTAGGACAGTAAAGGAGAAGCTATACTGGACACAGTATAATCAGAAGTAGATTTTAAAAACCTTTCCTTGAAAAAAGCTGGTGCACAGAATACTGTCTTTATCCTGGCTGTTTAATAATGGCTCAGTCATCACTTTTTTGTAATAAATTAGGTCTGCAGTATAAATGAACATATGAACCTCTCAAAAGAGACATACTATTGTTAATTTTAGAGCATCTAAAATAGTTTAAAACTATTTCAAGATTCATTTAATCACTTGCAATTTATATTACTTGAAGAATCTTCTATACAGCAAATTGAACAGGAAAAAAGTAAACATTCTAACAGGTCCTTTTACCTACAACAAAGTTCACAAGGTAGTTTAAAATAGCTATTGCAGCACGTCTGCACATGCTCTCTCCCCCCTTTTCTTGAGCTAGCAGAGCCTGCAGACAATGCAAGAACTGGCATTTGATGACTGTTTTCTTCTCCAGCAGGTAAAGATAAGAGGAAGACAGAAACTTAAGACAGAATGTCCCAACACGGAAAATGTGAACTTGATGTTTGTTTTGCAAAATCTCCAGGGAGCTTCTTCTTTCCCTTGGTTATGGCTGATAAAAGCCACTTTGCTCTGTGTCTACACACCACACTGTGTTCAATCACCCAAAGTTCTCATTTGGTGAGCTGTGGATGAATTTGTTTGGGAGTTTCCATTTTGCATCACTGAACACAGCGCAAACCAAGGCTAGAAACTTAAGTAAAATCCAAACGGGAGATCCCATCAAGAATATTTCTGAGAAGCATTTTGTACATTCTGTTATCTACCGTCCTTATTCTGGGGAGGAAGAATCTTCATCTTCATCCTCTTCATCTTCATCATTGAATGAGCATGGAGTTGCTCCCCGTGACTCAGAGTAGCGCGACGTTGCACTGCTGGACTGTTGATTGCTAGAGGCAAGAAACTTCCCAGTTGCTAAGGCCACTTCAGCATCCAAACACAGCCCTGGATTCTCACTACCAAAACAACAGGATTGTTGAAGCTTAGAGAATTTCTTACAAAGTTTTAAGCTTTCTTTGTGTCCTCATCTTTTCCTTTAGTTAAAGAAATGCTAATAACACATAAAACCCCAAAAGCTTTACATTTAACACAGCTAATAGCTGTGAAAACTGACAAATACTGGAAAGTTGCATTAAAAAGATTATTGGGTGGCTTTTGTTTTTCATGACTATTAGAATTGCTCAAGTTAAAGAAACCTTACAGGAGAATAAATCTATCACAGTTTCATCAATACACAAAATGTTTGCAATATGAAATGAAGCTATTAAATTCCACAAGGAAGAACATGCTCTAGAACAATCCCTCCTGCTATTCTTTAAGGTACAGGTAATTTGCAAGTTCTTGAGGGTTTTTTTGGATTGGGCTTTGGTGGTGGTGGTAGTTGCTGTTTTTTGTTTGTTTGTTTTTTAATTTAAAATTATGATGAGACTGTGTGGACTTAACTTTTTTCACAGAGAGCTTAAGCAGTAGTGCTTAAGTGGATACCAAACATTCTTTTCTATTCTTCGAAAGTGTATTCAGGCTTTTTCCCCACGTAGTTGCCTATTTGTAGTCCATGACCAGGCAGGAAAACTCTGTCCTTAGTATGTAGTGATTCCATTGTTTCGAAATATAGATACCAAAAAACCTTAGTATGTTCAAAATTCAAAGCATGTTGACTTGACCTTTCAATATAATTATCGAGACAGTGTAAGAGGTTTTTTTCCACAATCAAAAATCAGCCATAACAGAAATCTCTTTTCCTGCATGTAACTGGTATGAAATAATGATTATTCAAAGTACCAGAAGCATAGGTCACTATCCTCGAATAGAAAATTATTTTATTTACCTTGATTTATCATCAGAGGCACCTCCTGCTACATCTAAATGTGAAACTGCTTGTGCTGAACTTGAAAGTAACCCTTGGTTTATCCATGAAAATTCTGCAGACATATCTAGAAGAAAAGCATAACTGTAATTTATAATATTTAAGTTTTTAAGTCTTTTTAAGATCTTAAACTTTGCATTCTCTTTGCCAGTGGGATTTCTGAGTTTAAAAGAGAAGGTGGCAGCAGCTCAAGTTTATACTGTAGATCTGTCCTGGTTAATTCTATCTATCTACACACAGATACCCACCAGTCACACTCAGAACTGCGGTTATTTCTATGAAGCCTTCTTGCTGTATGTAATCACAGGTACCTGATTTTGGAGTCCTTCATGGAAACTTTCTGCTATCAAAGGTCCCAGCAGCTCCAAGTGCCTTTGCTGCTGTGCTTGGTAAAGTCAGATTGGAGATACCGCAGTGAAGCTACCAAGACAGTATGTGCTGCAGTTGTGTAGGTTCTGATGGCCAAAGGCAGTCTCCTCTTGGCAGTCTCCTAGCTGGCTGTAATGTAGCCTCCTAATCCACTCTGACACTCAATAGAGACGGCATCAGCTGTGGACATGAACAGACCATGCCAAAACCCTTGTGCCAAGAGCATGGAAGAGAGCCTGTCGTACACCGCATATGTCATGTGTAAGTCTCCTGTCTAGGGATAGGAAATTTCAGGATTGGAATGGTCTTGCGATAATGTAATTCCTTGAGGTAACTTGTTGAAAGTCCCCTGAGGGATGTGAATGGGTTACTTACAACCCTCATAGGACTTGTTTTCAAATTCCCTATCGAGTAATCCCTGTCAGTTGTTTCCAGTTATGCACATTTCTGCCAAAAGAATCATCAAAACAAGTCCATTGACCCAATTACACTTAGGGGATTTGGAGGAGGGGGAGGGGTGTTTTCACCTACGCAAATTATATCCCAATACAAAACTGAAATTCAAATAAAGCTACTATGGCCATCTAGTTCTTTTCCATGGTGCTTCCGTGTCGTTCCACCTGGACACATGAAGCCAGTAGTTTCAGTCCTTAACTATGATTTTCTGTGCATTAACCAGGACCTTTGTTCCCTAAAGCATGATGGCAGCCAGATGGGATTGTGCTATTCAGATTGTATCTAGAATTGTTTTGTAACAGGGGTTAAGAGGAATAGCTAAATGTGTTTGTTACATGTGCTTTCTCCTCTGGCCTCCTGTGTTCTTAAGCTGTGGCTCCTTGAGATGTGACAGTGTCCTGCCCAGCACAGAGACTGCTTTAAGCCGCTGGGACTCAGGATGCCCTGTTGCATGCTGTGCAGGCTTGTTAGGAGCAAGGCATCTAAATGACGTGTTACAAAGCCAGGCCAACAAGGCTGATGCTACTGCCAGCAGAGCCTTTGGAACGTGAGAGAAAATGTCAGTAAGCGGCAGCTTTAGGGTGATGTATGAGGATGGAACAGAGAGGAACAGAGCAGAGCCAATCGAGTACGGACAAAGCCGGATAGCTTTCACTCAGATTGTCCTAAATGCAGCTCATTTTTACAGAAGACACGTTCTGACAGTTTCAAGGTTCAACCGTTTGAAATGACTGAATTGTACGTAGATTAACACAGTGAATTAGAGATGCATCACAGTGTTGATTCCTGGTCTTTTGAAGGGATGTACCTGTGTGTACATATTTAATATTCCAGAAGAATAACACGTCACTGCTAGTAATCTTATTAACATTTTGGGTAATAAGCTAGTTAGGTTTTCTTTATGAAGAAAGAAGGAAAATATGGGGTTTACACATAAGGCAGTAAGAAGGTTCATAGATGGATATCTCTGCCTTGTACTTTCATTGTCTAATATATATATTTTCCAGTAGGCTCCAAGGAGTGAGGGGAAAGAGGAAGACTGAAAAAAGGGGAATTTAAGAAGCCATTTCCTGTCTGGAAGGGACTGTCAGAATACAAGTCTGCCTACACTTGCCACTTCTAGCAGAGTAGATAAATTACTAACACCTACACTTGAGAACCAGAGAAAACAGCATGGAAAAAGTCTTCCCAGGGTGGTGCAGTTCAGTCTAAGAGTGGCAATCTTCTTATGAATGAAGCATATCTTGCAAGAGAGACTTTGTAGCAATTTCTGCTTTATGCGAGAAGGCTCCACAGGAATACCCTCAATAGTCTTCTGTAGTTAATGCAGAAGTGCTGCACAAGATTACTGCTGATAGCTGAACAAGCTCACTCCCTCAAGGCGGGTACTGTTATCTCTTCAGATCCAGTTCCAGCTGGAAGGCTGCTATTAGGTCTCCCTGGAGTCCCCTCTTCTAAAGGCTGAACAACTCCAGCTCCCTCAGCCTGTCCTTGTAGCAAAGGTGCTCCAACCCCCTGATCATTTTTGTGGCCCTCCTCTGGACCCACTCCACCAATACAGGAAATGTGTTGCCTGTATTTGTCAGTTAACTCTACTATGCAATTCGTACTTTAACTGTAGATATGTGTTGTGTAATTAAATAGCAAGTAACAGAAAGAAGCAACCTTTAAAATGAAAGCACATCCTATAGCAACAACCTTCTAATTTTTCCAGACGCTGAAACGGCTGAACATAACCCATGTCTGAAGAGCACATTAATTGCCTCACTGTGTGGCCGTTNGACCCCTTCCCCATCTTCCCTCAGGTTATTATATTCTTGTAGTAGTTGTAATTTTTTTCCTATACTGTTATATTTAGTTTAAGCTATAAGAAATATTTTTTTTTTTTCCTGACTTCACAAAATAACCCAATATGTGTCGTGGTGAGTTTATCCTACCAGGGAGGGATCCATCCTAACCTGGTACACACTGCATTTTAAGTAACACATAAAATCAATACAGTTCTTAGGATCAAAATTCTAGATAGGTTCTAGAAGGTTGCTGTTTTGCTGCTAGGGAGATAACCCTACTCACAACATTATTTAAGAATATGCAATCTTAGCAGCTTCTTTTTTTTTTTTCCCCCCTTTTTTTTCTGTTTAGTTTCTTTGAAACAGAGCACCACTTGTTTCTTGCTTGGACAGGAACGTCACGGTTGTTTGCCCTTTAATGTGTTCAGTAAAAACCTCCACCAGCAGTACACTGGTCTGACTGGAATTTTTTCAGAGGAAGCTAAAATGAACTACTAATCTTCACTACCTTAAGCATGTAGTTTTATCACTTAATCTTTAAAAGCTGCTTTCACTCTGTAAATAGTATAATGACACAGATGCTTTTTGCAAGTGTAAAGAGATCCCGTTCTCTGAAGATAAATTAATGCAGATTTAAAGCAAAACAGAAATCTTCACTTGCTCCTCAACATATGGTAGCAATTAAGTAACTTGAAGAATGCAACACTATTAAAATATGTGGGTCCCGCTCATTCTGCTTTTTTTCACATTGGTGGTAAATAATTTTCAGTTTAATGAACCTGAAGAGACCAAATCAAGATTTCCTTCAGCTTCTCTTTTTGGCACCAGTGTAGCTGTACTTGGTGTGTATGCCATTTACAATGCATTTATTTTAGTGAATGCAACTGAATTATATTGAGCAGTGATCTGACATCAGGAATGTTAAGAAATGGTTTAATTCTTGTCTTGTGAACAGAAAAACACACATTCAGCTCCTGACTACCTATTTTTCTTAGGAAAACAGAACAACATTTTTAATATAAAGTCTGCAATTACAAGATCCTGACATGGAGAATAAATGTTGTCAATAGAAGGGAATCCACTTTAGGAGAGTTTTAAAAAAATAAGTCAGATGTTTGAAGTTTCCAAATTCCCTGTGTGAAAGACACAGTTTTATACTACTGTAAATTAAACACAACCAAAGCCTTTTTAGCAGACAAGCCAGGGCAATGGCTTGGTTCTCACTTTCCTCAAAATTGAAGGTCTCCGTACAGTAACTCATAAGCTAATGTTTCCCTTACAAAGTCCCTCCAGAAATCTGAGACAGGCTTCAGCTAAGTTTTAAGCTTTGGGTAGAGCAAGAAGAATGCAACACTGCAAGGAGATGCAACACTGGAGATAAAGGTTTGGAGATAAAGCCTCTGAGTGGGACACCTGCCCTGGAATTCCTTGGAGCTTCTTGCTTTATTTATAAACCGAGTTCTCCAATGGCACCTGCTGGCCAGGTGTCCAGCCGGGTAAGTTTAGACTGTTTCCAGGTTCACTTTAGGACACAGTTCGCCGGCCATGGTGGCATCAGGTCAATGGCTGAACTCAATGATCTTAAAGGTCTTTTCCAGCAGAAATAATTCTGTGATTCTATAAGGAAGTGTGGAAATGACTGGGCACAGGAGAGCCACCATCCATGTACTCTTGAGTACACTGAGCATTTCTACATGGACAGACATAGAGAATTCTTAGTACAGCTCACCTACCTCAGGCAAAGTGAAGTGTAAATAGAGCTGAGTCAGATATGGACTACACTCAACCAGATCAAGATGCTCTTTTTTGTTCCTTTTCCTCCTCAACTTGGGAAGAGTTGCCTTCTTCCAGTTTGTACCTCCACACATCCACTTAGTCAAAACGAATACTAACCCACAACAATCTGTTCTTGATGTTAGTTTAGTTATTTAAGAAGTAGTTTCTTCATAATGCAGTTCTCTCAGAAGTTTACTGTTATAAATCAGTATGAATTAAGTTTACAGGTTAACTATGATAAACCTTCCAAATTAAAAGAACTGTACCATCCCTGATAGCACCTGTATAACTTCAAATGTGTCATACCAGTGCAGG
>VWYK01030744.1:0-32411 GCA_013399775.1 Semnornis frantzii | reverse complement strand
AGGCTGAGAGAGTTGGGGCTCTTCAGCCTGGAGAAGAGAAGGCTTTGAGGAGACCTTTTAGTAGCCTTCCAGTATCTGAAGAAGGCCTACAGGAAGGCTGGGGAGGGAGTATTGACAATGTCTTGTAATGACAGCACAAGGGGCAATGGGTTTAAAGTGGCAGAGGGGAGATTTAGAGTGGATGTTAGGAGGAAGTTGTTTGCAGTGAGAGTGGTGAGGCACTGGCACAGGTTGCCCAGGGAGGTTGTGGCTGCTCCCTCCCTGCAGGTGTTGAAGGCCAGGTTGGAGGAGGCCTTGAGTGAGCTGTGCTAGTGGGAGGTGTCCCTGCCTATGGCAGGGGATTGGAACTAGATGATCCTTGAGGTCCCTTCCAACCTTACCATTCTATGATTTAGAACAGTGCCTTCATGTTCCTTGTGTCATTACAAACCTTTACAATAGTCATGTCCAAAGTAATTCTGAAGAAAGTGTTTAATATCAATCTTTGTCTTGGTTTGGTTTTCTTTTGTTCTAGCATCTACTCGAACAAGAATGCAAAAGCAGAAACTGAATGATGGAAATGATACCTCAGCCAGTGAAGAAAAGTGAGATGCAGAATTCTCAGGACCAGGGGCTGCACTGCAGCCCCTATTAGATCGTTTTTGTTTTGCAGCCTTCATTAACTGAGTTGCTTTTTTAGTTGCTTTTTTTCCAAACTACTAGATGAAAGCATTTTGACTTCTGAAGTTTTTCATGATACTTTGCCTTATGATGTAGCATATATACCATGTAAGCCACTGAATTTAATTTATATATATATTTTTTTGAGGATATTAAAACCAGACTTGGAAGGTGACTTAGTTTCTTACTGCAACATTACCGATTTAAGCCAATTCAGTCTGCTTGGATTGAATTTTTCTGTCTAAAGACAAAACCTGAGCTTAGTGATTTCAAAATGCACTCATTTTATTTCTTAAGGTTCCATTTTTAGATTTTTATTGCTTGCAGATTTTGAAAACGAGGGGCCAGATACTGCAAAGATTTAAAAGATCTTTTAAATTCCCATGAACTGCACAGCAGTCACAGACCTTGCAGAGTCAGGGTGTCACATCAGAAATACAACCTGAGTTCAAAGTGAACTCACTCTGGAGACATACTACTGAAACCAGTACTTAGTGTTTTGTTCATTCTCCTTCTCCAGCTCTTGCCCCTCTACCATTTCAGAGGGCGGTTATGCTGTCTACCAGTTTGATTTTCAGGGACTGTGAAGCTCACAGAGATTCCTTCCAGAATTCCACAGAGAATCTTGCCAGAAGCTGAAGCTTCTTCCCACGGAGTACTTGATGTGCACTTTGTTATCTTGGAAAAATCTCAATTAAAAAAAAAGACAAAGGAACCTCAAATCCAACCTGGTGTATGTAGGAGATATCAAAATTCCTTATTTCCTTCAATTTTTCCTGTGATTGTAGTCAAGCCAAATAATCTGAGAAACAGGCACCAAACCTGTTACCTGGAGCTGAAAGCTGAGTAGTGTCTCCAGTTGGATTCCAGGTTAAGAGGCAGCCTGGTGTCTAAAAGCACAAGGCATCTTGCACAGGCCCTACTGCAGCATCTGCACAGGAGCCAAACTCAGTGAGCCCACCTGGGAGAATCAGTCTGCCTTAAGTAACTGAGAAGGCAACTTGGGAACCGCTGCAACTAGCAGAAAGAAAAACCCTCACACAACCCAAACCACTTTTNAACAAAGTGTTTGCAAAACAGCCAGTTAGGGGAAAGCACAGGTTTTACTTCCAGTGGGTTAAAACAGAAATAAAGCAAACACTGACTTGCTTTTAAATTACCTCTTTTAATGAAACTTAGCTTTTGCAGATACTTAGAACAACCATAGTAGAAAGTAGAAAATACTTTCTACCAAAGTAGAAAATGGCAGTCATGACACAAACACTTTAAACCCACATTTTTATCCAGCTAGAAATTGTTTACCTGGTCCTAGAAGTACTTTGAGTAGTACATTTTAAAGATCAGTTCTTGTGTAGAACAGAAGCTAATCCTAGACCTACTGAAATTCTACCAACAGCATTCTACTGATGTGTCAGTAAATTTTTCATACAAAATTATCTTTTTAGTCTCAGTGTGGCTTCCAGTTTACTCCTGAAAAAATGTACAGGAGTGTTAGGAGTACCTTATGCTTATGATCTCCCTTTTTTACCAGAATGTATGTTAACATTGGAATGCACTGACCATAAGCTCTGTTACAGCCACAACAAGTTCTTCTGTGATCCTTTGGCTAGAGCGTGGTGACCTTACAGAGTCGAGTACCAAACCAGATTGATTATTTCTTTACTGTGACAATGCCTTTTTGTTTTGTTTTTGTTCAGACTGAAGGCTTTACATCAAATGTACAAGAATATTTTATACAACTAATCAGTTTCTCTCCTTTCAAGATAAATAAAATAGCTTTAAAAATATCTATAGTTGGTAATTTTCTTCTATTAGATGAGTAGGCAATTTCATATGGTAATGATGCTCTCCTGTATCACACTGCCACTGTGATTCTGCAGCTTGTGCAAGCAGAAGCCATTCAGTCTTGGTGCAGAGGTCCAAACAGTTGTACTCTTGGGCTTGTAGTTACCTTCAGCAGTTTCCATAGGACATTCTGGAGATGATCTCACCACATCTCTTGTTCCAGGGTCACCAAGGCCTGGCAGACACAGGCCTGTATTGTGGTCTGGGTCACTGCTGTAGCCCTTGAAGAGGTTCTGGAGGCAGTCCTCCAGAGAAGCTGGTGTCCACGTTTATGAGTGTTCTGTCTTTTCATCACTCTGCTTTTTGTAATTGATTCTTTTGCTTTCAGAGCTGTTGAAAGCAGCCCAGGATGTCAAAACTCCAGTGTAAGCCACGATGACTTTGTGGGCTGTGTATCTGGCACTACCCATGTCAGCTCTGCAGGCTCCCTGTCATCGCTTTATTGCAGTCCATAGGTGCCTGTGAGTCATGACTCTGCAGAACCTGATGTGCAATTTAGAGCTTTGGCAGTCATAACAATGCTTAGAGCACAAAGGGCACTGGATGACTTGCCTCTCTAAAATACATTTTCAGTGCCTTCTTTTTAAGCAGATACAAATGCAAGTAAATGTGGATTAAAAGTAATGGTTTTTTACCTGATTTGGAAATCTTGCTGTGCTTGAGAATACCTTTCTTACAGGGAGACTGTGTTCAAAATGGCCTGGAATATTGAAATTATTCCAGGAAAAGAAGAAACTTGGGATTCAGAGCAGAAGAATTGGACAGAAAATGCAGTGGGTGTCTTAGGTTCCTAACAGCAAGGACTGCAGTCCTTTATTCACTGTGGAGAAAATGTCTCTTGCCTAAACTGTACAACGAGGCTGAGCAAACAGCATCTCAGAAAGGCTCATTTCTCTCTACTGGTGCTGAGGGGAATTTGGCCTACAGGCCTGGCTGTATAGCCATCTCAACCTGGAGATTTATTTGCAGTTTTATACCTTAATCTTTTGTTGCCGTTCTCGTTTCCAAACACTGCTTGTTCCTACAGAAGGTTTGACCTGCATGCTTGCAGTTACAGGAGGGGCTGCAGGAAGACACCTGTGCCAAATGTGAAATACCTGGAGAAGATGGTAACTTGTGTGGTAGTGCTGCAAAATACAAGGTGAAATGTTTGAACATGTAGTAAGCAAGTTGGTCATAATAAATGTTTGCTTCACAATGTATGTTTGCTCCAGAAATGATGTTCGGTGGTTTTGAGGATGGCATTTATAGTAGCCTTCCAGTATCTGAAGGGGCCTACAGGAAGGCTGGGGAGGGACTATTGACAAGGTCTTGTAATGGCAGGACAAGGGGCAATGGGTTTAAAGTGGCAGAGGGGAGATTTAGACTGGATGTTAGGAGGAAGTTGTTTGCAGTGAGGATGGTGAGACAATGGCACAGGTTGCCCATGGAGGTTGTGGCTGCTCCCTCCCTGGAGGTGTTGAAGGCCAGGTTGGAGGAGGCCTTGAGTGAGCTGTGCTAGTGGGAGGTGTCCCTGTCTATGGCAGGGGATTGGAACTGGATGATCCTTGAGGTCCCTTCCAACCTTACCATTGTATGATTCAGAGCAGTGACTTTATGTTCTATGAAATACACTTAATGCAAATTTGCTAGCTCTTTGTTTGCAGACTCAGTTTTCATTTTGCTTATAAATTCTTTATCTGGTGGTGGTGATTCCCAGAAGGGAAGTTTAAAGGCTTTCTGGTTTGTTTTGCTTTTTTTGGCCACAAGTATTAGATACATAGTGAACTCAGTTTACAGATGTCAGATTTTGCTCACTTGTCAGAAAAAGAAAGGGAAAAATACCACTCACACTTTTAAAATATTACAGCATTTTTATTAATGGTCTGTTTAAACCAGACAAGTTTATAAAGAACCAGGAAATCAAAACATGAAATTATGTTCAGGCTGTAAACTTTCTACGTCATAAGGTGGTAGCCGATGGGTCCTGTCTCTATGGGGTAATAAATAAATGCTTTATTGGGCTAGGGAAGGCAGTGGAAAGGGTTCAGAGGGTGCAAACCCAGCAGGTTTCAGTTACCAGCTCTTGTAACAAAACTGCAGAGATGGCTACTTGGTAACAATGCACTGCTGGGGATTTGCTTCTGTAACTTAAGAGAACTTTCAGCTGGCTCTATCCCTGTCACTCCTTTTTCTTTCCAATGCCATCTGATTCAGACTCTTTTCTATCTGGTTCCCCTTTTGCAAAGTGGGAGCATCTCTCTTTATTTAAACCCCAGGTACAACTCCCATTGACCTTCTTTTCATTTTTTAACAAATCCCTTTTTGTCTGTGGTGTCCTAAATCAGAACAATTCTTACTTAAGTACTTTATTATTTAACCTGCAAGACCCACAACTTACTATGTTTGTGGCAGACCATCTTGCAATCATAAAATGCATCTCTGATGTCTTCTAAGATGTTCCCTAACCAGATTTCAAGCACATTGATATACAGGCATTTAACCACCTAAGCCAGGATGGGTTTTTTTTTAATGCTGAGCTTTAAGTGCCAAGGAAAATGCATGCAAGGAAAATGTTTAAATAAATAAAGATGTCTCTGAATGTAATGCTGTCACGTTCAGGTCAGATGACAGGTATTGCATCAATAAAAGCCAGCACTCCTTCAGTACAGGAATACTTTTCCTCAGCATTCCAGCCTCTGTCAGTTACTCTAAGATTAAAGCCTAGATGCAATGTGTACAAGGGGCTGGAAATCAGGAGCACCAAGGAGCTAAACTGAAAAAAAGTAAATGACTCTACTGGTTGTATTAAGCTCCAGATGCTTTGCTAAGGATCATACCCTTTTGACTACAGTAGTTGTGTTATGAACCTTGTGCCTGCCAGGATAGTGGTATCACACTCCAGTGCTATCACACCTTGGAGTGATGTCTCCAGGGAGAAAGGATCTTCATAGAGCAGTGAATGGTTTTGATCAGAGGCTGAGGTGAAAACAATCAATTCACATTTACAGTTTCAGTTTGGTTCTTTGAAGTAAAACACTAGAAATGTCTGGAGAGCCTTTTTGTAGCACAGGTCTTGGGAAGGCCAGAGTGAGCAAACACAGGTGCCCAGCCAGTTCCATTTCCTAGTGAGGCTGGCTGTGTGCCAGCACAGTGCCATGTGTGCAGGCAGGATCTAGTACAGTTACCCAGATGCTGGGCTGTGGCACTGCACCCTCCTTCTGTGTACTGCTATGGCTGACTGTTTGCAGGTGAACCTGGCAGTTCTTGAGCCCAGGACTGAAAGGGGCAAGACTTCAGCCAGCCCTGGCTTAACCAAAACACGAAACTGCCCAGCCCCAGCTTACATAGCATTGCCTTCTGTCTATGGAAACTATGATTAGTGCTGGCCTAAGTTGTATGAGGTTTGCCCTAGCATGATACTGTGCTACTGTATTAACCTCCTCTGTGTGTCTAAGTCCAGTGGCTTTGAAACACAAACTTAACAAAAGTGATCTGCTCCCCTTCCCAGGAAGTTGTGGTTTTGATGAGACTGCATTATGCACTGGAAAGTTTTTGACCAGATCTGTTTGAATACAAAATACTGACACATCTGCTGAAGGATGGAGTTACACTGATGGAGGAAGCTGGACTAATCAATCACTGAGAGGGTGGCAGAACATGCTTGTTACAGCAGTAGAGAAGCCAATGTATTTCCAGTGACAGTCTGAGGCAGATGCCTCAAACACAAGTTTTTAACACAGCATTTCCAAAATAATGTCCCTCTTAGTAAATTCTACTGTCTGCTTGCCTCATCCTTCTGCTCACACCTGCAGGGACTGATGTGAGCACTTCTCTGAGGAAGTGCTTCTCCTTTTCCTCCTCCTCAAGGAACAGCATTGTTTGGGAAATGATCTACCAGTATAATAAACCCCAATTATTTCTGCTTTAGAAATGAGGCTGTGATCATTTAAGGGAATCAGGGTCTTAGAAACCACATTTAAGGATAATAAAAAGTCATAAAGGAGTCTGTGGCAACAGCAAGTTGCTTGACTAATTTTATTAGCATGCTGAGCCTCATCTTCTGCCTTCTCCATTTGTAAAATCCTGCCAATGGCACTTAAAGCCACCTCACCCAGCCAAGATTTCAGAAGAAATAATTTCCTAAGGTTAATTCAGAGTTGCCCATTAGAAAGTCCAAGTAACCACTTTAGGAACTCAGCATCTTCTGCTGTGAACAGCAGGAGAGTTTGTTCTCAACTCACCTTTGTCAGAAATTAAGGCTCATCCACACTGCCATGGCCACCTGGTCCCTTCACAGGTGAGTGATGAGAGAGGCATGTCCAGAGGGCAAATCCTTTCTCAATAAACTATGTACATGAGGTCAGTGGTATGGTCACCACAACACAGACCTAAGGAGGACTGAAACAATGTATCTTCCTGTCATGGGGAAAATAACATTTCACTCTTATGGTTTAACTCTAAGACCTGTTTTTATCACTTCAAAGCTATCTTCTTCTCCCCTTAAGATGATTTGTCTGGCACTGGATAGATAGTGAGACAGGAAAAAACAATCAGGAACTTGGCTATCTTCAGACTTTGTTTGGGTTTTTTCTCTTAGTAACAAGAAACCAGATGTTTATTTCTGAGTACCAGAACACACAGCACAGTAATTCACATCCAGACAAGTACTGTGAATGCTTCCTGGCCTATTTGGGTGCCAGGGAATGTTGGTTGGTGTAATGGAAAGCAACATTTTTATTCATTCTAGAACACCAGACATTAAGTGCCAGGAACTCAAAACTCTTATACCCAGCTGAAGCTCTTCAGGCCTTACAACATTGCCACTCCAAATAAACACCAAGTGACACACAACCTCCACCAACTAGAAAGCCTCTCATCCTAAAGAATTTATGACTTCATCTTACATTCTGAAAACCATGTCAGTATCTTCAGGGGACGATGACCCAAGTCCAGAGAAGCCCACCGCAGGATATTAGTTTGGTGATAAAAGTACACTGGAAAAGTTTTAGCAGTAAACAGGTCACTGTCCCACAAAACCCAACTGCAGGTTGTTTTTTTTTAACAAAACCAACCAACCAACAAAACCCCAAACCCCTCAAAACAGAGAGGGATCCTGGGAGCTTAGTTTGCTTGACTTCAAGTGGGAAAGGGTATTTACTGCACAAGATTTTTGTTGTGGTCTCCCACCACACATCCTTGTAGCCACCCTTACAAAAACCTCTGTTAGCAAGCTTCTACATGTTCCCCTAAGCTGATGGATACTGAGTCTTTCTCTCTAAGCCTGTGAATATGGTGACCACAGATGATAAGCTCTCCAAAGAAGTGTTTTCAGGAGGGAAAAGGATATGCTCTTCAGTTTGGTGGTAGTTAGACCTCAGTTTCGGAATGCTCCCACTCTGCTTGCTTTGCTAATGAAGTTCTTCAGGAGGTCATGGTCCATTTCTGCAAAGCCTTGAGTTTGTGTAACAACAGTTAAATGGTTTATGCAAAACCTGAAGCAAAATTCTTCCAAGTCCTAGGGAAAAAAAATTGAGGCAATATGTAATATGACTGACTGAAAGCAAAGCTACTATTTTTCTGTTTCAGATTTGTCATTTAATTAGCAGAGAATATACCAAGCTGTTCACATATTTGCTAATCCCCTTTCTGATCAGTTTGATTAGATCACAAATGGTAGCATAAAATGTGTCCATGCAAAGCCACTCAGTAAAGCCCCTTTGTGAACACAGGAGTAGCCACCTAAACTGACTCTGGAACTCCATCACATGTACTGAGCTCATTAGAAAAGCTATTAATAAGTGAACCATCAACCCTCCCCACATATAACTATTAGAGCATCAGTAACTCCTTTGTTCTCCTCTGCCCTGTGCTCAGTAGTGGTCCTGTGAAAAGCAGCAGAAATCCTTGCTGAAAATAACAGCAAAATCTGCTGCAACATTCAATGAACACAAACCTGATGTTAGGATATTTCTGTGGCAAAGACAGGAGTTGTGTCCCCATGTCTAGGAATTGTGAATCCTAGATGGCAAAAAATGGTTCTGTCTTGTCCTGGTCTTGCTCTAACAGGATGTTCACATGGAACTGTTGGAGCAGGTCCAGAGGAGGCCACTAAGATGCTCAGAGGGCTGCAACAGCTCTGCTATGAGGACAGGCTACAAGAGTTGGGGCTCTGCAGACTGCAGAAGAGAAGGCTTCCAGGAGACCTTAGAGTAGCCTTCCAGGATCTGAAGGGGGCCTACAGGAAGGCTGGGGAGGGACTATTGACAAGGTCTTGTAATGACAGGACAAGGGGCAATGGGTTTGAAGTGGCAGAGGGGAGATTTAGACTGGATGTTAGGAGGAAGTTGTTTGCAGTGAGGGTGGTGAAACACTGGCTCAGGTTGCCCATGGAGGTTGTGGCTGCTCCCTGGCTGGAGGTGTTGAAGGCCAGGTTGGAGGAGGCCTTGAGTGAGCTGTGCTAGTGGGAGGTGTCCCTGCCTATGGCAGGGGGCTGGAACTAGATGATCTTTGAGGTCCCTTCCAACTTCACCATTTTATGATTCAGCTCAGGACAGGTACAAAACATTAAAAGCCTTATGACCAAATTTTGCCCACTCCCACTTCCCCCAACAGTGGAAATCCATCTTTCCAGGCACTGGGTCAAGCCCCTTCAGCTGGCTCCTATGCAACAACTTCCTGTTGAAGGAAATTCTTCTGCAGCTAGCAAGGCTGGAGCCAGCAGCAAGACAAGTCTAGACTTGCATCATGATCCATGATCTATAAACCTTTCAAGGAATACAGCAAAACAAAGTTTCTTAAATCCACGTCAGTTTTATTCTATGATAACTACACAAACACTGCAACCAGGACTTAATAGAAATTCAACAGTGTAGCTGTGCATTTCCCTTTGAAACCCTTTCCTTAGATTGAATGTTCAAGTCTATTGGCCCTGTCAAGATGTAACCAAAGCTTTAACAGAGGCCGAGCAGCACAAAATAGCCTTTTGAAAGAAACAAGGTAGCAACAATGCACAAATAAATTGCTCCTCTTATCAAAAAGTACTGAAAAGCAAAAAGAGTAAGAATGGAAGAAGAAATTAAAAAGTAGACCAAAAAAAAAAAGAGACAATCAAAGACACTGACAGCTTCATTTTCAGCAGACCTCTGAAATGCTACTGCCAGAGCCTGTGTGGCTTTGCAGCTCACCTGCAAGCTTTTGCACTAAAGAAGACCTGGCTGCTTTCTGTGGTACTGATCTGTGACAAGGACCACAAATACTACAGAACCCTGGCCACTAATTTCACTATCTCAAGAACTATTACTGCCTTTTAATTCTGGTAGGTGAGAGGATGAGTCATGTAAAATTTGCTACAACAAAAAAAACAACCTCTAATACAGTGTATTAGAAATATGCTTTACAACACCTGGTAGCAGCAATGCTTTTGATTTTCTGACAACAAGAGATCTTCAAACATTTTTAATCCTAACAAGCAGATGCATACAGTAGCCAGGTCTGTCTTCAGTTCATTTGATATGTTAGCAGCAGATGACACAGCACTGTAATCTGTCACTTGCAGTGCTTATATTTAATGACAAAAATATCAATGAATTAGATCTTTTCTAACTCCCAAAAGATGAGGCATCTTCCATAACCCTCCTTCAGACAGTTTTCTACTGCACATGGTTCTCAAGCCAACTTTTACTGTATTCATGTATATTCACTAAAAGAGCCTGGCTTACTTCAGGATTCCTTACACAGAGACTATGCCATGTCCTTGATAAAGAAGTCTTTGCTGTGCTTTGAAGCAGTCCCACTATGTCCCTTTCTGAGCTGTGGATGGAGGGAGCAGAGCAACAATGCACTCTTGAGTTTGGCACACCACATGCTGCACCCGGGGCAGGACAAACGACTCAGCAACTGATGATCCTGTTAAAATATTATGTCTTGAAAGAATACTACAGAACTCTGAATCATAGAAGGAAGAGGAGGAGAACACATATTTAGTCATCTAGCCAATCCCTTTTACTGTGTTTCAACCCTTATAAACACCAGTACTTTGTCCAGGCTAGTTTTACTACTTCACAACACACCTCAATGTACCTCTTAACTACTCTAACTACTTCACCTGACACAGCTCAACTGACAGAGGTCAAGTGAAGGTATTGCTGCTTTGAAGATGTTCAGGACTGTTGCAAAGATTGTAAGAGGAGAAACTCTGGAGTAAACTTTTAATTAAAAGTGCCATTAGCAGAATGAAATCATTGGGTCCTCCCTTCCTGTCCAGTCTTTTCTGATCTGCTGCACCATCACAACACATTGAGACTACAATTCCTCTTTGCCTCAGCTCTCCATGCCTTCTATTACTGATACCTTGGTTCCAATTGCCTTGTGACAGGCATCTCAATCTCATTATCTACTAAATTGATGTTATTTCCTCTTTCAGTTTACAAAAAACACTGACTTCCATCTGCCTCTCTGCAACTGCTCCACAGTTTCATCCCAACTACTACACTGTCTCCATAAAACACAGGGTACTGCAACTTTTTTTACTCAGTTTTTGTTCCACCCCTTCTATTTGCTTCCTGTACCCAGGAACTGTCTATCCATCCATCCTACTGCATTTCTATCCCCTCCTCCTTTTAAAAATTCATCCTACAACTCACAGCCAGGCAAAAGCAAAACAACTATTCCTTAAAACCCCACATTGTTACCAGTTACATATTTTGGCTCTTCTAACAGGTAATCTTCTATTTAATTATACTAATTTTATTCTGGTAAAACAATCCTGAATAGAAAAATGAGGATTTCTCAGCTAAGATGCTCAGTTATACCAGTGGCTACCGAGTCTAAAATACACATGCAGACTTCTTAAATAATAAAATTATTATTTCCATGATAAACCCTTTATTTCCACACTCAACACAGCACAAATAAACTGAGAAAGAAAAAGCATCTTTGAAAGTATTTGTCTGTTTACAAAAAAAAAAGCGAGCAGCTCTTGCAGTACTGCTGACAACAGGCTGAGTGCTGGTGAAACATTCCAGAGCCAAGGGCAGACCAGATGACAGGATATGGGGACAGGACTAACAATAGGTAATTTGTTATATGTCAGCAAGACTCACTGTAAATAAAACTGGCACGAGTGGGTGTTCTCTAGAAGCACAACTGTAAATAGGGAAGGAATTCCCAGGCAAACTTTCCCACTGCCTGTAAAAGGTGTTACCAGAATGACTGTACCAGACACCACCAGACAAAATGATCAGGTGGAGAACTCAGGAAGTGAAGAGGCAATGTAAAATCCAAAGGTGGAGAAGTAAACAGCAGTAAGACATTTGCATGTTTTGCTGTGCCAGCTGCCAAGGCAGGAAGCAGATTAAGAATCCTGACTCACAGGTGCAAGCCCATGCCAGGAAGAAAACACTAGTAGCCACATTTATTTTATAGCTTACAAAGGGGAAAACAAGGTCTGGGAAAGCAGGAAGGGAAATTGCAGTAATCATGCCTCACCAGTTAAATGCAGCTATGTTTATATTAAACAGTTCCATCTCCCAGAAAACTGTTAGTCTGAAAAGAAGTTCTCCTTACCTGAGCTTCATATTTGACAGCAGCAGAAAGAAGAGCAATGGCATTCTCTTCACAAATGCCTTGTTTGATCGTTTGCTGGCAAAGCTTTTTCAGTCTGTTTTCTCTGTACAGTGTTGCCAAATCTAGCAGTCCTGTGAAAATTCATACAGCTCTAACTATCCTGGTGCAAAATGCATAGATTTCTTTTCAGATTTATCAATTACCCTAATTTTTTTCCAGGCTGAATTAATCAGAGCCTTGGGTTTTTGTTTGGTTTTTTTTTTCCCCCCTACATGATGAGTGCATTTTTAAAGGTCCTCAGAAGAGATATCAAAAAGGGACCTTTTGATTACTGTGCAAGTGTTCTGTCTTGTCCACTGTACTGCATCTTATTGTAGACATCAATTAGTGACTTGCATTCTTACATTCCTCCAGGGAACAGTCTCCATTTTATTCACAGAATCACAAACACTCAGGTTAGATAAGACCCACAGGATCACCAAGTCCAGCCAATAACCCTACTCCATAAGGTTTCCCCTATATCCCATGCACCAGATCCAAAAGACCTTTAAACACATCAAGGGTTGGTGACCCCATCTGGAGTCCTGTGTGCAGTTCTGGAGCCCCCAGCACAGGAAGGACATGGAAGTGTTGGAGCAGGTCCAGAGGAGGCCACGAAGATGATCAGAGGGCTGCAGCAGCTCTGCTATGAGGACAGGCTGAGAGAGTTCGGGCTCTGCAGCCTGGAGAAGAGAAGGCTTCAAGGAGACCTTAGGAAGGCTACTGCCTTCCAGTATCTGAAGGGGGCCTACAGGAAGGCTGGGGAGGGACTATTGACAAGGTCTTGTAACGGCAGGACAAGGGGCAATGGGTTTAAAGTGGCAGAGGGGAGATTTAGACTGGATGTTAGGAGGAAGTTGTTTGCAGTGAGGGTGGTGAGACACTGGCACAGGTTGCCCAGGGAGGTTGTGGCTGCTCCCTCCCTGGAGGTGTTGAAGGCCAGGTTGGAGGAGGCCTTGAGTGAGCTGTACTAGTGGGAGGTGTCCCTGCCTATGGCAGGGGGTTGGAACTGGATGATCTTTGAGGTCCCTTCCAACCTCACCATTCTGTGATTCTATGATTCAACCACCTCCCTGGGCAGCCCATTCCAATGCCTGACCACTCTTGCTGGGAAAAAAGTTCTTCCTAGTCTCTAGCCTCAACCTCGTGGCTCAATCAAATGGAAAAGTTTAAGGATGGCATTTATGCCTTTTTAAAGAAACAGAAGTTCTTAATAATAGAAACAGTGAGTTCTTTTCAAACATCTTGCACCCTCTGGGATCATCACCACTCAGTCTCCTTGGGCATGTTTCCTGCTGCTGCACCCCTTCTTCCTGACACTTGCCAAACTCAAGATTTAAATGCTAATAAAAATAAATTTACAATCCCTGCTTTCCTCCCTCTGCTAGGACACACAAATAGAAATTTTCAGAAACTGTAACCCAGACTCATTTCCACCTATGGCAAATACCTATTGCATCTTCAGGAGGGAGCCTAATGTTGTCTGTGTAGAGGTATTCCAGGAAAGCCCTGTAAACAGGGTAAGAAAATTCACTCATTTCTATGACTTCGTCGTCGTTGTTCAGTATGGAACGGAAATGTTCACACCTACAAAACATGGACAAAGATTGTATGTTGTTAAGGAGTTCAGCTTGAGAGAGATGGGCTGTGGCAAGAAATTTGTAAGAGCATAAGTAATAAGCTGGCCATAACAGACTGAAGACCTTAGCTATGTGATTTCTTGGTTTAAACATTTATTTAAGCCTTCAATATACGGTGCAGAATTTCCCTTCACTTCTGTTATCAATATTTTATAGCAGGGTCCACTACTTCTTACAGCATATTTCAGGATGGTCCATGTGTTGACAATGTAATTTTCTTGAATGTGTTAATTAACTGTGAAACATATTACCTGGTTTCTGATAGAAAAAGTTTACAATTAAGTTAGTTAATTCTCACAGTTTGTTCTTTTTCCTTCATGAGGTTGTGAGGAGGGAAATTATTAGTATTTTAGATAACATTTATTTCAGTGTCAGAGTCCATAAACAATTTAGCATTATGTTTAATCATTATACTCGAGGATGAAACTAATATTTAAAGTGAAGACACTCTCACCCAGATTTGTCAGACTTTTTCTCAGAAGTCTGAATACTTTTGTGATGGTCAAGATACAAACACAGCACCACCTTTGACATCTGTACTCTACAGCTTACAGTTCACTCTAACTCACACAGAATCACTGTGGTTGGAAAACACCTTTAAGATAAAGTCCAACCATTATCTAACTCTACCAGGGCTACTACTACAGCATATCCTTGAACAACATATCTTGACAGCTTTTAAATCCACCCAGGGATGCAGATTCAACCACTTCCCTTGACAGTCTGTTACAGTCTTTGAGGACCCTTTCAAAACTGAAGTTTTTCCTAATGTCTAACCTAAACCTCCCCTGGCATAACTTGATGTCACTTCCTCTTGTCCTGTGGGAAGTCCAACACTCACCTCTCTACAAGCTTCTTTCAGGTAGTTGTAGAGAGCTTTAAGATCTCCCTTCAGACTAAACAATCCCAGCTATTTTGGCCACTCCTCATAAGACTTGTTTTTCAGATCACTCACCAGCTTCACAGCCCATCTCTGGATGCACTTCAGCACCTCAGTGTCTTTCCTATGCTGTGGTGTCCAAAACTGAACACAGTACTCAGGATGTGGCCTCACCAGCGCCAAGTACAGTGAGACAATCACCTCTCTGGTACTGCTGGCCACACTAAAACCCATTACTGCTCCCTAAAAGCCATCCTGTAATATTTTAATAGTTTTCAGAATTTTTGCTGATGATATGAACATGACCATCTTAGGTTGACTTGTCCTATAACAGCCACAATTTAATTAGATTTAACCTATCACTTAATTTACCTTTCTCACATTTGATTTAAAGAATTTGTGCTTTAGTAGTTTTGGGGGATTTTTAATAAAAAAAAAAATAATTCAAAACTCATTATCTAGCTTCTGCCACATCTTGTGCCACATTCTGGCATTGCAAGAGGCAGACCAACCTGCCACATCTTGTGCCACATTCTGGCATTGCAAGAGGCAGACCAACCTGCCACATCTTGTGCCACATTCTGGCATTGCAAGAGGCAGACCAATCAAGATTGCTTTGTTTCCCAGAGCCTCATCTTAAGTGGTGGTGGTGACCATGCTTATCCACCTAGCTGTGGAACAGGCCTTGGGAATGGTCTGTTGCCCCACCGGCATCATATGAAAGTAAAAATTCAAAGAGAAGGTGGTGCATATTGCTCCCTTAAATAAGAAAATCAATAAAAATCAGTTGGTACTCATCATTCAGTCCCCAAAGTACCTTGGAATCCCTTATCCTTTAGAGTGCCTCTCTCTCTTTCTCTCTTCCCCCTCTCACAGCAACAGAGACAGACCAGACACCAAATTTTGGCTGGCTACATGCAGAGCAGATGAATCCCACCCACATAGTCACAGATATCTGTTTCTGCAGGCAGTGTGTTGCTTGGCCAGCCTTTCACTGAGGTGGGCGTTGCCCTGCCATTTCACCACCACCACAAGCTGATAACCACCACCAACATGATCTAGTTCAACAGTAAATGCAGAATGAGGGAGAAAAAAAAAATCTTCCTAAGTAGTAAAGAAATAATTGGATAATAAAAAGGAACTTTTACCAGCACTGCATTCATGACTACACTCTGAAACAGGCTGGATGCTGCAAAATACAATGTTAAGTACATTATCCTCTGATCCAGCTGCATCATGAGACTATAAAGCTTAAAGAAAACAGTAATTCTGATGATTTATTTTTCCTCAATGTTGTTTTAATAATCCCAAACATTTAGATCCATTTTAGACACATTTCCTTCTCAAAATGACATACAATCAGAGAAAAATAAAGTAAGAAAGAATGAAAAAGGAGAAATTACATATAATCTGATTATGAGGAAAAAGAACCTCAGAAACATTTTGGGGATACACAAGTGGTGTCTGTTGAAGGACACGTGGCATTCCAAAGAGGGTGGACTACAGGCATGAGTGTCATGTACAAGCAATGGAATCAGCAAAGGGAATAAATTAGTAATAAAGGTAATTGTAGTAGTAAGAGGAGAGCAGAAAAGGAAATGTAAAAAGCAGACAAGAATTAACAAAGAATTTTACCATTTACAAGAAACCATTAACAGGACTCAGGAGCAAAAGAAGGAAGACAAACTGGTGATCAGGAGGATGAGACAGCCAAGCATTGTGAGAAAAAAAGTATTGCAACAAAGAGGAGGATGGAGTAGAAGCAGCAAGCAAAATGGATCTAAAGCAGCGTCTCTAGAAAATCCTACCAGAAACTGTACCAGCAATAACAAACTAATCTCTGCATGTTAACAACAATGTGGTTACTCTATAGATCTGTGTCTCAAATTTCACTGCATAGTGGGGTTCTTACAGCTGTTATAGCTTTTTGCAAGGTAACCCCACAAAAAACCAAAAAGAAAATCCAGCTTAAAGTTCAGATTTATTGATAAGGTTTAAAAAAAGCAGGATTAAAAATGTGATAAAGAAGTGGGGGAGGGGGAAGAGGTAACAGTTTCTGAAACGACTAAAGGGTCCTCAGGAAGGAAAGGCAGGCAAGCAAGAACAACCACAAAACCTTCCAATCATGCCAGTGAAGGAAGCCAAATATACAAGGGAGAAATACTGATTCAGATCACTGAGAAGG
Source organism: Semnornis frantzii (assembly GCA_013399775.1). NCBI lineage: Eukaryota > Metazoa > Chordata > Aves > Piciformes > Ramphastidae > Semnornis > Semnornis frantzii. The sequence goes on along the minus strand of VWYK01030744.1, from coordinate 15,616 downwards.
CAGTACAAAGAAATGAGCCTTTTTCTCAGCAGAGAAGGTTGCTAGAAACCAAGGTCAGGTTGTTTTGGCAGCATGAAGGAGAATACATGTCAGATGGAGGGAGGCTGCTAGTAAGCAGTATGATTGGTAATTCCAAGCAGTAAGGTAATAAAGAAAAAGAGAATAACAGTGAGGAATAGCAGGTGAATCCCATAGGTGAGGGAAAAGGGAGTTGGTAAGTCAAGAATTTTGAGCAATAATTACTCAGCACTGCGGACTGCACGATACAGTTTAGTTTACATTAAACTATACAGTTTGTGCCTTACCTAATTTTGAGAAGAACTTTATGAACATGAATGTATTTTCCATCCACTAGAAACTTCAGGTCTGCAGTTTCAGGGTTGTCAAATTCCTTCTTTAGTGACTGGGCTACTGTTAGATGGTCATCAGGCTCTAGAATAAAGAGAGAAATTAACAGTTATTAATACAAATCTTTGTCATGATAATATCCTGGGTATCTTGTCAGCAGTTAGCATTCTTAATAAATACATCATCTCTATCAAGTGAGTTTAAAAACCCCAGCAGAATATGTATTAAGTATGAAAGGCAGAAAGGCTCAGTTTTCTTCAGGCCTTACTAATTTCATACTCCAAACAAAAATCCCTATTAAAAAAAAGAAAGTTCCACTCATCTAACTCATCAGTATAAGGCCAGGGGAAAAAAAAAAGCCACAGAAGTGTAATGGTGCATCTGATAGCAAATACTATCAGTCATTACTGTGTAAATTACTCTAAATGAAAAGTATTAGTTACCATAAGATGGCCAAAAGATTTTCTAAGACACTCCCATGACAAGACATTGTCTTACAGCAGAAATACAGCTATTACATAGCCAAAATATTGGTTGCAGCAAAACTGCCCAGTACAATGTCTCCAAACACAGATAGTGATGCTTGCAAGTCTACTCAAAGAGTTTTTCCTAGATTTATGGCACTAGAAGGTCTGTGTGTTAATGTCTGCACATTCCTGTTTGTGTCACACATATACCACTGTGCAAGTGATGCCTGCATTATGAAGTTATAGGACAGTCTTCGAAGGTCCTCCATAGTCTGCACACAAACTTTTATCTCCTGAACTGTTTCCAAATCCACATCATACCTAGTAGCCTCAGAGAACTTTCTTCTTCAGAGGGCTGGAGTACCTCTGCTTTGAGCACAGGCTACAAGAGTTGGGGCTCTGCAGCCTGGAGAAGAGAAGGCTTCAAGGAGACCTTCGGAAGGCTACTGCCTTCCAGTATCTGAAGGGGGCCTACAGGGAGGCTGGGGAGGGACTATTGACAAGGTCTTGCAATGACAGGACCAGGGGTAATGGGTTTAAACTGCAAAAAGGCAGATTCAAACAAGATATTAGGAAAGGGTTCTTTCCAGTGAGGGTGGTGAGGCACTGGCACAGGTTGCCCAGGAAGGTTGTGGCTGCTCCCTCCCTGGAGGTGTGGAAGGCCAGGTTGGAGGAGGCCTTGAGTGAGCTGTACTAGTGGGAGGTGTCCCTGCCTATGGCAGAGGGTTGGAACTAGATGATCCTTGAGGTCCCTTCCAACCTTACCATTCTATGATTCCATGACTACTAAGAAATTAAACCCTCCAAATCTTGTTCTTAACCCAGAAAACATTTTGCCTTTTTGCCATAAAAATACCTATCACTGATTTACACAAATTTTGTGGGTCAGAAATAAGCTTTTCATGGGTCAGTGACAAGCTGTTCTCTACAGAAAATAACATAAATGCTATGGAGTAAACCTAACACACACAGTTTGATGCTGTTACACTTTGTGGCACGACTATTTTTCATTTCATTAAGAGGTTGTCACTTATGTTCAGGTATATCCACTTATGGGAATAATTACCAAAAGTAAAAGGATTGAGGGTGGCAAGAGAGAAATTCAATGGAATAATAAAAAAGTCTCCTGAAATAAAGATACTGTAAAATATCTGGTTAGTTCTTATTTTGTAGAATGTTATTTATTTATTCAGACCTTTTCTATCCAAAAGGAAGAGTAATTTTAACAACTAATGCAAAGCTGAAGCTCTTAACTGTCACTTCAGATGTCCAATACACAATCCCAGCTGATGCCTACAACCAGCAAAGGTAAACTGGCTATCGTGGGGTTCAGCAGTGAAATTCTTAGCATGAAAACAGGCACAAAGCCAAGAAACTCCTTAGCAGTCAGTGCAAAGGATTGTAATAGGAATGTTAGAACTGCCACAAATGAGGAATGAATGGGAATGCTTGGGTGTGGAAGCTCTAGAATTCAACAGAAAGGCTGTAAGCATGGCAGATGTCCATGGCTCCTAGTTCAGCAGATGTTAAGATCCTAGGACACAGCTGCCTCATAATTCTCACTACGTGTAGATCAGGAGACAAACAACAGTGAGTCAGTCCTGATCACTTGCCAAGGTGGGACAGGATGAAGGGACAAGTCACTTTCAGCTCCTAAAGCGTGCAAGAAGGCACAGCACAGAATCAGACTAGAACTAAAAACATGAGATCCAGCAACTTATCTCTTCAGCACAGGTCATAATCACTTGAGACTTGAAGTGCCTGTGCACAATTCTGATCATGGGAATTTGACTCTCTCCACTGTTAGCAGGCATCAAAGAAAGTCATCAAGCCTTTAAATTCAAAATCAGGTTCTCCATCCACGGCCACTGTAAAGTAACTTAAAAAATACACCAAAAAAAATCCCTCCCCAAACCCAAGGCATTTCCCCACAGAAATAAAACAATCATTCAGCATTGCCATCAGGCCTCAGCAGTTTTTACAATTCCACACTACCATGTATATCTATGCTATATATGAGTATGATTCGATTCCCAGTTTTCGTACAAGAAACTAACTTTAGGCTTCAAATACGTGCAACTGGTTTATGCACTAATGATTCTATCTAGAAGATGTCAAGTAAAAAAAAATATTTAAAGCTCACCTACTGACAGAAGACGCCACATAACAGCAGGGGTAGCAAAGCAAGCAAACACGTCGTCAGTGCAGGCAAAGTGAGTGAGGTGGGGCAGGATCACCGACTGCCCACGGCACTGGCCCCACATGTACACCTGGCCACTCTGGGTCTTGGCAGCTGATGTGTGTGCAGAGTGGCAGGCTGCTATCTCTACAACTCTGAATTTACAATCAAAGAAGAAAAATAAAGTGACTCTCATAAGAACAAAATGCAGTGGAGAAGCTCACCATCCCCTCTCTTTCTATTGTAAGCATGCACGCACTTCCAGTTGCAAGAATGAATTAATAAGCAAAGTAAAAGGAGCTGCCAATGTTTCTTCAACTAGTGCACAGTCAGAAAGTTTCTTAGTGAAGAAGCACCTTGGGAGTGCAGGGACACTGTTGCAGCAGAGCAGTATGTGTAGTGCAGCACATGCTCTCCTGAACCCCTTGGCTCCCTCAAACAAAGCTATGGTGAGTTTCAAGTCTCGTGCAGCACATGCTCTCCTGAACCCCTTGGCTCCCCTCAAACAAAGCTGTGGTGAGTTTCAAGTCTCTGAAAGTCCTTGGCAGCGCTGGGCAGCAAGGCGAGTGGCTGCATTAAGCTCTAGAGTACAGACACTTGGAGAAGATGGAGGAGGAAGTCAGGAGATACTTAATTAAAAATATTTTTTTTTTTATTGCACTTTGGCTTATAATTGAAAATAAATGAAAAGCTTTTTCCTGTTTGCCTATTGGTAACAGTTTAAACCATCGTTTTAAATTTAAATTGTAATGAAAAGCTAAAAATACAGTTATTACTCACATTTAAAGGGCTTTTGTTTTGAAAACTAAAAATTAGAGATAAACAGCAGCAAAAGCTGTTTCAAAGTGTAGTTTAGCTATGTTAGGCTGTCTCACTAATCCTAAAGTTAGGATTTCAAAACTCCCACTGTGTACATTACACAATCCACTGTTCTGCAGCCTGAGCTATTGCTTGTTTACTTGTTCTCCCAGCTGCCTGGGGAAAATAGCTGGGAAACAACTTGTTCAAAGCTGTATGTACAGTTTGCAGGTTTTAGTGAGGTAATATTCTCACTGATACCAGAAAGGCATATTCTGGTCAGCAAAAGGGAAAATCAGCATACAACATTAAAAACTTGTACTAAAATGGAGCAATATTTTAACTGCAGCCAGTGTCTGGGAAAGAAAATCAGTTGCATTTAAGCAAAAGCACGAACACACATAAAGAAATACCAGAGTTCAAAAATAATTCATTGTGTCTCTACCACAGAGGAATTGCCTCTTCCTTACAAGAATGCACATAAGTGCAAGTTTAAAAGGACGTCTCACTTTTATTATTCTTCACAACAGGAGGCCAAAATCAAGACCTCAGTAGTAAGGAATAGATTCAAACCTCTGGCCACTTACACACATGGCTTTACATTAGCAACAGAAATAACTGCCCTATTACCCATCAAGGCCTTGAAGGAAAAGACTTAACCTGTAAAAATCTAAGCTTAATTTTCAGGCAACAATATGAAGAAAGAATATTGGTTCTTTTTGTTTCCTTCCTCAAGTCTCCTGGGTTATGACGGATTTAACAGCAGAAATAACACAAACTGCAGATTTCCACTTTTCACTTTTTCTGTGAAAAATATGCTACTTGTCAGAAGTAGCATATTAAAATGTACATTCAGAGATAATAAAGCTTTTATCATTGACTTCAAACAATGAAACTACACCACTGAAGAAAAACTGCAATTAAGACCTATAAAGTACAATGTGAGCTGAAGCAGAAAATAGCACATTCAGGCTCAGAATGTTTAGTTTCTCTTTCACAAGGATGGTTATGGGGAAGAGTCAAGAACTTTCAGTGAAGATTCTGTTCATATTTAGCATAAAAAAAATTTTAAAAAAAAAGGTTATTTCTTCCAAATTATAGATTAAATGACATCATTTTCTGTAGCTTTTCTGAGAGTATGCCAACTAATGTCTGACTGCATGAGCATAAGTATTACCTGTCCTTATCCACAATAACTGTTGTAGGGTAAGACTGGTTACTTTTATTCCCAGTACCTAATTGGCCATATGAATTGGCTCCCCAGGCATAAACCTGGCCTTCATCTGTCAGCACTAGTGTATGTGCATAGCCACAGGCAACCTATAAGGAATAAATAAAAAAAAAAAAAAATCATCTTGGTTTTATGTAAGTTAATACAAATATATACATGCTACACAAAAAAAATTATGTAGTTGATCTTATACCACTATAAAAATTACCAAAAACCCCCAAACAAACAAATGAACCCCAGCAAACCAAAAAAACACCCCAACAAGTTAGCTCATTAAAAGGGGAAGCAAAGTACATAAGATGACTTTGAGGGAAAAAGTATGTGAGTATAGCAGCATAGCTGGAAATTGAGAAAGAAGAAAAGATATGTTAAATATAAACAGTATGCAGGAAAAAATGCTTAAAAGGGCAGATCCATATTGCACTGACCTTGTTCTGCAGGCAACTTCTCCAACATGAATAGCTTACTACTGTAAAAACATAGGAGATCTCCCTAACTGCTCTTCTCCACCCTGACTGCTGGTCACACAAATCTGCCCCCTCCCTGTGTCAGTTGTAGTGCTCCCTGAACCCTCTGATAACTTCAATGAAGGAAACTCTCCACAGCCAGGCCTGAGGACCACTAATACCTACACAAGGTCAGCAATAGAAGCAGCTAGCCAGGAAAGAGATGAAACTCCATCTTGATGGCAGCATACAACTGTCAGCTCAGACCACCTTGTAGGAACTCATCATTCAGTTCTGCTGAGCTACTTCCTCAGGTTCCCCACATAAGGTTGCTTGAATATCCTCTTTATCATCTATGCATGCAGCACATGCTGCACATACAGATACACAGCAGCAAAATTACCACAACTTCATGCTATAGGTAGATGGCTATCAATAACCTCAATTTACTTTGTTCAGCACTACCTCATGTACGTAAAGCAGATACACCATAAGCACATGTAGCCCACTGACATCCATGAAGCACATAATGTGCTTGAAATGAAAGAAATCCTTAAGTTCTTTACTAGACAGAGGTCTGCAATTTGGTATTAACTGATATCAAACAAATGAAGGGGATGGAAACAGGATGTAAGTCATACTTACTGGAACATTCACACTCTCTAAATAGGAGAACAAATACAAAGGAGAAAGGAAGCATTCATGGAGGACAAAGAAGCTGCTAGAGAGTGCTGGGAGGTTTTTGAGAACACTCTCCCTATATGCACAAAACCAGATCATCCCCTCTAAAGGCGAGGGCAGCAGACAGAACTAGAGATCCCCCTGACTTAACTCTGAGCTTCTAGGTCTGCTCAGAACCAAGAGAAATGTACGTGAGAAGGAAAAGGAGAATATTTCCTATTGAAGATTATGAGGGCATTACCAGGGTATGCAAAGATGCATTTAGGAAAGGAGAAGCTCACTTTGTATTAGAATTGGCCAAATATGTCAAAAACTTCAAGAAAGGATTCATCAGATACATTAGTAAGTAGAAATAGAGACTGTGGGCCCACTATTAAACAGGAGATGTAAACTAGTCACTAATAATGCTGAAAAGGCAGAGGTCCTCAATACCTTCTTCATCTGTGTCTCTACCAACACTTTTGGGTCCCCAGGCCATGGGAACTAAAATGCAGACTGATGCAGATGAAGACTCACCTTCAGTGAAGCAAGAGTTGGTGTGTCAGTTATTACAGGAACTTGATCCATACAGATTGATGGGCCTGGATGCCATCCACCTGAGCGTGCTACGAGAGATGGCTGATGTTGTTGCAAGGCCACCCTCCATAATCTATGAGAAGTCATGGAGATCAGGAGACATCCCTGAAAGCTAATGTCACCCCACCTATCTAAAGGGTTCCAGGTAATTGTACACCCATTAGCTTCACTTGAACCCCTAGGAAATGTACGGAACAAATCCTTCTGGGGACTTTAACAAGTCAACTGAAGCACATGAGTGGGAAAACCCAACATGGACTCACCAGGGGCAAATCATAGAATGGTAAGGTTGGAAGGGACCTCAAGGATCATCTAGTTCCAACCCCCTGCCATAGCCAGCAACACCTCCCACTAGTACAGCTCACTCAAGGCCTCCTCCAACCTGGCCTTCAACACCTCCAGCCAGGGAGCAGCCACAACCTCCCTGGGCAACCTGTGCCAGTGTCTCACCACCCTTACTGCAAAGAACCTCCTCCTAACATCCCCTCTAAATCTCCTCTCTGCCAGTTTAAACCTGATCACCTTCTATAACAAAGTAACTTGCTCAGTTGATGCAGGGTGAGCAGTTGACATTGCCTACGTGGACTTCTCCAAGGCTTCTGACGTGGTTCCCCACAACCTCCTCCTAGAGAAACTGAGACGTTATGGCCTAGACAGGTGGTCTGTGTAGTGAGTGGGGAACTGGCTGACAGGCTGTACCCACAGGGTGGTGGCAAATAGTTCTTTCTTAGCCTGGTGGCCAGTCAAAAGTTGGGTCCCTCAGGGGTAGATATTAGGCCCAAGACTGTTTAATGCCTTCATAAGTGTTCTGGATGTTGGGATCAAGAGCACCCTGATGAAGTTCGCAGACAACACCAAAATGACTGGAGAGATTAACACTCCATAAGGGAGAGCCACCCTCCAGGAAGACTTGAACAGACTGAATGAGTGGGCTAGCAAGAACCTTATGAAGTTCAATAGGGACAAATGGAGGGTCTTGCAACTGGGAATACATAACCCAGGAGTGCAGTCCAGACTGGGATCTCCTTGGCTGGAGAGCAGCCCTTTGGAAAGGGACTTGGTGGAAAACAAGCTCAGCATGAGCGAACAGCATGCTGCAGCAGCAGCAAAGAAAGCCAGCAGGATGCTGGGTTGCATCAATAAGGGCATTACCAGAAGAGATAAGGAAGTCATTATCCCACTCTACATCGTGCTTGTCAGACCACAGCTGGAATACTGCATTTAGCTTTGGTCCCTGATGTACAAAAGAGATGCAGATTAGCTGGAGCATCCAGAGAAGAGCCACAAGAATAATCAGAGGACTGGAAGACCTGTGATATGAGGAAAGACTGAGAGAACTGGATTTGTTCAGCCTTGAGAAGAGAAGCCTTGGGGGAGATCTTGTTACCAAGACAAGGGGTAATGGGTAGAAGATATTCCTGGGGAGATTCCAATTGTAACTCAGAACAAAATTTTTCACCATGAGAACAGTTAGACATTAGAATAATCTCCCAAGAGAAGTAGTGGATTGCTCTACATGGGTCAGTTTTACAAGTCAGTTTCAGAGGGTGCTGGGCCATCTCACTTAGTCTACACTTTCACATAGAAAGGCTGGACTAGATGATCTTTGGGGGTCCTTTCCAACCTGACGTTCTGTGACTACTCACTTTATGAATTTATTCTCCAACAGTAATTGTTACCAGCAAAGCTACTGTCTACATCCTAGGAACTGAATGTAAAAATGTTTTAATTAAATGAGGCTGTTTTAAAAGACTTATAAAACCTGTAACTTCCCAGAGTAAGTGTAATAAATTGTACCCAAAAATCCACCTTTTTTTCTATGTTACAAAACTAATGTTTTCTGGCAGAATGTGTCGTTTTCCTGACAGTACCCTCTGCTTTGAAATAAAAGATTGAAGACTTTCAGTACCAGTTCTGCAACTACATTAAATATCAGTCAGAAGGAGTTATCAGTTACACTGATGGCAGCTCAGCTATTTGGTAAAGTGTTTATTTACTTTAGGTCAAGATCATGACTAGCCATGGCATCACACCAACTGCTGAACAAAAGCAGTTGGAGATCATCTGCTCAGACTCTAAACATCGTGAACTCATTGTGGCTGGAGTACAATTCTAAAAGCAATATTCGGTCTGCCAGAATGACAAAATGCTGAACTGCAGCATTTTACCAAAAAAGATGATGAGGGTTAATGAAGAATAGAATAGCTTGCAAAGACTTCCTTATTTACTAAAATAACAGTGTTTTTATTACATTTCACAGGAAATAAAAGACCAAACATTTCTAATGGTCTAGTCTTCTTCCAGTAAAATCCTCAACCCGGTGAAGTCAATGGCAGCATTCCCACTGAACTCCACAGTCACAGTTTCTCTGCTGCCAGGTCCATTTTAAGGTGTGTGTTTTAATTCTGACCAAGGGCACTTGAAACAAAGAAACGTAGGAATATCTCCTTTAAAATGTAGGAGGTGCCTCAGCGTATTTTCAGCTGTACACAGAGAGTCTGACACAGAGCATCACACACGTACCCGCTGCACGCGAATGCCTTGCAGAGCTGCTATTCGGCAGGGTGTTGGCTGATTGCCGCTGCTGCCCAGTCCGAGCTGGCCGTTGCCGTTGTAACCCCAGACGTAGACCTTAAAAACAGAGGCAGGGATTGTAACTGTTTGCTGCTATCTACTGTTTTTTGGAAAGCAATACAACCACTTCAGAGTCATGATAATAATTTTCTTCGGTATTTCCTGTCCCCACACATTAGGATCTGTACTTTATTTGCAGATTCACACAAATGCAGACACACATACACACACACTCCCTATATAAACATGCATACACACACATGCATGTTTTTCTGCACTGCAAATTTTGGATGCTCTTTCTGTTTAAAATACCAACTGCAAGCTCATCTAAAATTCACAACTTCCATATTCATAGGCTAAGAGTGAGATTATATGAGACAACAATATTTTCTATTCTTTATATTAAAGTAAGTGATTGATAACTCTGCTTCCCAGCATAGAGCAAATTTAGCACCTATACTTTTTCAAAGAGCTAGTTTCTTGTTCAAAAATCCTCTATTTTTTCAGAAAACAAGCTAAATCATGTATAAACAGGAAGCTATGCACAACAGTTTGAGCAGGCTGTTAACAGCTTTATGCTGAACATAAGAAAAAAAATGAAACTACTGAGCACTGATAATTTCAGTGGCATATGTTTTACTGCAAACAGTCAACAGCTACTTAGGCTCTAAACTGAAATGCTTGGAGCAAACAGAGCAAGACAGGATGCAGGCTGTTCAAAATCTTCAGCTCATCACTAAACCAAGAACACTGCAACCTCTTTGTATCTTTGCAATGAGGATAAGAATGAGGGGTATTGCAGTCAAACAAGTATGTTGTTATATAAAAAGTGCAATGTACTTTTGTTCTGTTTTCAGATAAGGTGTGCATATGTGAGAAGTAAAAATTAAAACAGCACTCTTTGATTATTCTCACACTCTTTAAGATTCCAGTATAGACAATATTTATTTTTTCTACAAAGGCAGAGGGATAATGTATTAAAAAACATTTTCACTTTTTTTGGGAATACTATAGCAGCTCTCAGAAAAAATAAATTAGTAAATCAGTGATACGGACTTGGTTATTTTCACATATGAGAAAAAGAAATTAACATGAAGTGCTAAGTATACATATACAGCTTTGATATGATTTAATCCCCAAATTCCTTAAAATTTCCTGACCTTCACAATGTTGTTTTTACTTCTAAACTGTACTTTCAAGTAAATTTGAAATTCCTTCAACTTAAAGCCATCTTCAATGGCTGATATGATGTAACAGCTGCTAAATCTTATGACTAATCTAATAAATGAAAAAGCCATAAACTAAGGGTTAGTGAACAATTTTCCTGTTTCAATACACCTCCTTTCTCAGTAAGAAATCATAGGATAGGAAGATGTGCTTAAGTACATCAAAATGTGCAGGACAATTTATGACAAAGGCTTTTACCAGCAATAAAACCAAACAGATCTGAATAAGTCTGGAAAGGTGTACTTTGCACTGTAGTTGCTCATTACTGACAGTAATGACCTACTACATCCCATGGTAGTAAATAAAATTCAGTTAGAAAATTCACTTAAAAGATTCTTACCTCTCCATTCTCCACCACAGCCATAGAGCACATCTGTCCACAAGCTATATTAACTACTATTTTATTCTGTAGGCAGCTAGTAACTCTTCGAGGAATTGATTGATTAGCTGTTGAACCAGATCCAACTTGGCCTGAGTTGTTATAACCCCATGTGTATACCTATTGTAAGAAAATTGCCATAAAAGAAGGCTATATAATATGCAGTTGAAAGTATGTATTCAAGAGAGAAAAACAGTTATATGCACTAAAAAACCAAATAAATCGCATTTTTATCTCAAGTATTCTTTTAAAAATACAGGAAACTATATGGGTCTGCAATTTAATTGTTTCTATCAGAAATACATCACTCATAATATTTTGTGTATAGAATCATAGAATGGTAAGGTTGGAAGGGACCTCAAGGATCATCTAGTTCCAACCCCCTGCCACAGGCAGGGACACCTCCCACTAGTACAGCTCACTCAAGGCCTCCTCCAACCTGGCCTTGAACATCTCCAGGGAGGGAGCAGCCACAACCTCCCTGGGCAACCTGTGCCAGTGCCTCACCACCCTCACTGCAAACAACTTCCTCCTAACATCCACTCTAAATCTCCCCTCTGCCACTTTAAACCCATTGCCTAGTCCTGTCATTGCAAGACCTTGTAGATAGTCCCTCCTCAGCCTCCTGTAGGTCCCCTTCAGATACTGGAAGGCTACTAAAAGGTCTCCTCAAAGCCTTCTCTTCTCCAGGCTGAAGAGCCCCAACTCTTGTAGCCTGTCCTCATAGCAGAGCTGCTGCAGCCCTCTGAGCATCTTCGTGGCCCTCCTCTGGACCCACTCCAATACTTCTATGCCCTTCCTGTGCTGGGGGCTCCACAACTGCACACAGTACTCCAGATGGGGTCTGAGGAGATCAAAGGGGCAGAATCCCCTCCCTTGCCCTGCTGCCCACACTGCTCTTGCTGCAGCCCTCCTGGGGTTGCAGACTCAGTTGGCTGTTGGGCTCCATGCACACCACTCTCAAATGTTATACCACTCTTAAATGTTCCTCTGATCAGAGGTAAGAGGCGACATGGAATCTTGCACCATTAATGCAGCTGTCATCTCTAGCTTTCCAGAACTCAAAGCAGAATAGCTAACTAGACACAAATAGAACTTTTAAGTAAACGACAGGTATTTTTTTTTATTTTGGTGGGCCGAACTTTCACATGAACATGATTTATATTAATGTCAGCTTTAATGGCACTGAGCATTTAAAGTATAGCATAAGAAAGAACTGGCTGCCCTCTACGAAGAAATAATAACTTGTTTATACAAGCAGATGTGGCACAAAAATCAATATCCTGCAGGCACTTCAAAGCAGCTAGACACTAACAGGTTTTCGATTTTTATCAAGCATTCATGTTGTGTCAGCACTATGAGGACAGCAAGAAGCAAGGTCTAATGCTCTAGGTGCAAAATGTTTTCATGTTTCTCACATATGTGAATTTCACTAACAGAAAGAGATAGAGTCCAGCTATTCTTACCTCTCCATCAGATGTTAAAACCATAGAATGATGAGAGCCACAGGCAACTTCAATGACTTTCTTGTTCACCAAGTTAGTAGAGACTTGACAGGGAATGAAACCATGATTTGTTGTACCATTGCCCAACTGACTGTAAGCATTATGACCCCACGTATACACTTCTCCTTCTATAATAAAAATGGAAGAAGCTAGTTTAAAATCTGTTTTCCCAATGCATACACAACCTAAAATTACAAACTTTTTTTATCTCATAAGCATACAAACACATATATAAAAAGCATCCATAATGGTCTATCCAGAAGTCTGCATAAAACGGTGGAATGTAATTTAATATAAACAACAGTCACACATTTGCAACACAATTGCCCTCAACTACTTTTAGTTGTTTAATCTAGACTACTCAAAAAGGTTCTTGTTGGCAGAAAAACACATCAGCATAACGTGGCCACTAATTTTGAAAGCAATCAGAAGTTCCAAATTTAACTGCAAAAAAAACCCAAACCTTCCAAAAGTAGTAATAAGATCAAAAGCAGAGCTTGAAAAACTTCTGAAAATAACTAGCTGAGAACAGAGGTAGTTGACACATCATATTCAACAACGAAAATGTTGGATCTGACAGCCCAGAATTTTTATGTTACTAGCACAGTTCTTTCACACCTGTTAGACTAGTTAAACGTGGAAGACCTGCAAAAGAACAATACTCAGATCATACTTTACCTTCTGTAGCAAGAACAACATGAGGGCCACTTCCATAACTCAGACAGGCTATCTTTTTGCCACACAGAGAGTCTAACCTCCTTGGTTCAATAGTGCTTTGCATGTCACCTGTTCCCAAACACCCACTGCAGTTCATGCCAAGCACAAAAACCTGTTTTAGAAGAATCACAGAATCATAATTGGAAAGGAGGGGACATCAATGTCTCCAGAGGTCAACTAGTCCAAGCCTCAGCTCAACAAAGATCTAAATACATAAGTTGACTCAAGGCCATGTCCAGTCAAGTCATGGACATCTTTAAGGAAAAAGATCTCACAATCTCTCTGGGATCCAACCACTTCCATGGTAATTTTTTTCCTTAACGATGAATCATTCATCTTCCACTTTGCATTCATAGCATCTCAACCTGTCACTACGCACATTCAAGAAATGTCTGACTCCACCTTCCCTTTATCCTCTGATTGTTGTAGGAAGCCATTAATTCAAAGTAAAAATGTTTTAGTAGCAAAAGTGATTAGGCATTTTCACATGCAATTTTTTCTAGGTACACTATGATAGGACTGGCTTTCAGAACAGCTTGATACATAGATGACTAAATATGTCATGTTCATACAAACCCTTGGATAACTACCTCATTGTTTTCAGTTGCATACAACACTTCATTACCAGCACTGCCAAATACACAGGCTTGACGAATTAACTTCAGCTCTTCTTGGGAACAGAGAGAAAAAATTGGCCATTTTCCAACATCCAGCATCTTCAGGGATGACAAAACTGATGCCTCCAAGACCTGACATTACAAAAAAATGTTAACCAATACCTAGGCAGAGAGAAATGTATATATTCTCACAATAAAAAGGAACATTTAGAGAAACACCACCATCTCCTTTTTCAGCCACAAATCAGTATTTTAATTCTAGAACAATACTGAATGGAAGTAATTAAAACAAATAAATAAAATTTACTGTGATCCAGAAAGACAGGGTTTGTATGCATAGAAAAAGTACCACATCAGAGGTTAAATGGTGAGGTTATAGTTTCACTATAGTCATAAAACTACTAGCTTATAGAATTCATTACATAAGATTCTAATATAAAGTGTAAAGTACACATTTGAAACTTGAAAATAATTTTTGTCTTTTTCTCTGGTGCTAAAATTACTGCAAAAAGAAGCAGCTATTAAAAAAATCTGCCCAAGAATATCTTTACCTTTGAAAAATGTACACATTTGTTTTCATGCATTGAAAATGGAAACTTAAGAAAAAACCTAAGAAACTTTTTCCTTTCTTATTTCTGAAATATACTTCTGTGCTTTGACATCTACTGAATCTTTTGAAATGTCTTAATCATATTTGTATTGTAAGTAGATATCTAATAACAGGATAAAGATAATTTTACATTTTCCAAATTATCCAAGGACAGGTGGTAAGTTTACACTTAAAAGACAAGAATAACAGATCTCTTCAGGTATTAAAACTACCCAAGCTAATGTCTGATTCTCACACAACATTTCTTCTGGTTTAGAATTGGAAAAGTGTTGCTATAGCAAAATTTAGTAGCAAATTTTTGCATGAAGCATGCATCAAGCTTCCTTTACTGAAATTAAAATAAGCTCTGGTCATGAAATAAAAGCAGCATTAACCTTCCAGATCTGGAGGTAAGTACAAAGAGATTTTGCCTATCATAGGCATTATGTAGTTCACCCCATAACAGTGAGGACAGCATCATTAGTTTATCTCCAGCAAGCTGATGACTGACAAAATGATCTGTTGCAGAACATTATCTTTCCAACATCTATTGTTCTCCTAATATTGTATGGATCAAGTAAGTAACATTTATTTTGTTAGTATTTTTTTCTACCTATAGCTTTGGTTTTCTGCTTATCGTGAAAGCTACTAGCATGTACTAAACTACTGATAAATGGAACCAGAATTTTCCTTTTGAGTAGAGCAGTACAGAATTCTCAAAACAAATACACGCACTGACCTTGACACTGACTCCTTGAGAAGAATGAGATTCATCCTCCATATAGATTTGTACTTGTGTTGCCCTGCAGAGAGAGAACTGTGGTTAAAAACACCGTATCATATTGCTGCAACAGTATTTTATGGAACTACACACACTTAATATTAAACTTTTTGGGGTGAAGAAACAAGCAACACAAAGCTCAGTCATTTGTGGCTTTATATTCACTCCACAATGATCAGTTAAGAATATAGAAGAGGATAATCTATCTAAATAAATAATCATTGGATAGATTTTTTTTTTTTTAACATACAGTAACAACCACCAGACTGTGATTGGAAAGCAAGTTTTAAACACAACACTCCAAATTCTTTTTATTGCAATAAAAATAAATTTAGCATCTTGTTAACATAATTTTTCAAGCCACTTCCCTCAGGCACACTGGCTGGAGCTTTCGATTTCTAAGTTAAGCCATCAAATGCTTTTTATTCCAGTTCCAGTCTAAAAAACAATGGTAGAAAAAAATTTGGGTCTTTTCAGGTTTCTAAGAATTGTTAAAATATT
>VWYK01030734.1:0-12638 GCA_013399775.1 Semnornis frantzii | reverse complement strand
AGATAGAGATAGATAGAGGTAGATACATGACACAGACCATTCATTCACACTGCACATCAAAGATCAGACATGCCCATCAGAGATCAGACATGCCCAAAGTGTGATAAATGTTTTCAAGTGAAATAGCTTAATCACTTCCATATTCTGCAGGTCTATTTTGGGCAATAATATCAACCTCTAGTTTGCAAATGTATTTATTTAATGACAATCTCTGTTCCTTAAATTGCCAATTGTATTGCTGATTTTCTTTTCATGGTAATAACCCAGTTCTTTCAGACTCTTTGTATTAGCTTGTTGTCAGGCTTGTTGCTTTATGTGCTGATGTGGGGGGGATGTCTTCCTTTTTTTCTAGGAGGTTGCAATCATCAAGCTGGAGAGGAAGCAGTTATTATAGAGATTTAAAATGTTTACAATTAAACCTGCAAGTCCTGCAAAGACTTATCTGTGTTCTTTACTTTAAACATGTGATTTGTCCCACTGAGTCCAGAGGATTAGAATTAAACACGTTTCTAAATATCATCAGTTTCAGAACCTAAATAGCTTGCTTGCTTGTCTATCTATCTGTCTGTCTGTCTATCTATCTATCTATCTGTCTGTCTATCTATCTATCTATCTACCTGTCTATCTATCTATCTATCTATCATCTATCTATCTATCTATCTATCTATCTATCTATCTATCTATCTATCTACCTACCTACCTACCTGTCTATCTATTTATCTGTCTATCTACCTACTTACCTCTCTCTCTCTCTCTCCCCCTCTCTCTCTCTCTCCCTCTCTCTCTCTATCTATCTATCTACCTGCTTGTCTGTCTATCTATCTATCTATCTGTCTATCTATCTACCTGTCTGTCTGTCTGTCTATCTATCTATCTGTCTATCTGTCTGTCTGTCTGTCTACCTGATCTATCTATCTATTGATTGATTTGATTTGTTTCTGAACCTAAAGGATTTGATCTGGTGATAATTAGGTACTCGGCAGTTAGTTTCAAAATGCACTGTCAACCACAAGAGGATTCATTCCAGAGCAAAGTTCTTCATGGGAACTTACAAAGTCTAGTTCAAGACATGGCTCTTCCACAGGCTCATAAAATAGCCTTGACTGAATCACTGATGTTCAAATACCCAAAGACCTTTAATTTCCTAATTCCCAGGTCTGAGATTTTTTTCAGATTCAGGGTCCTTGATATTCTTGCATATGTAGACAAAGGAAACTTGTGTGGTGCTTCTGTAGAGTGAAGTTGCAAATGCCCGACCTAATCATGGCACTTGCACATGGACTCATGCCTCAGTTCCTTAGCTAGTTAAAAAGCACAAAGCTGCATCCAGGCAGATCTTGAGTCTTCTAGAGCAGGGCTCGCTGCTGATACATTTAAAGGCCTTTGCAGACATGGTCTTTCTGCCAGGGCTACTGATTACGGTTTAGTCTAGCTACAAGGTGCTCTGGTCATGCAAATTAATAAGAAAATATAGATGAATAATTGTGAACATCAGTATTTAGTATTGAAGCTCTGCTCTATATCTGCCTGTATTCATATACATTCAGCGGTGCTGGGCTAATTATACAATATTTATTCCAAAGAATTATGTGAGCAAAGTTTCCTATGTTCTCCTCGCATACCTCTTCAGCTGAACATGAGTCAGAGCTGTACTGCTTCTTACAATATTATTAGCATAAGTTGTTTTAGTAAAGTAGTAAATAATTCATAAGGAAACCTGCAAAAGCAAATATGTTTGCATTTTCCTCCCTTTTCGTTGGGTTTGAAGAGAATTGTTCACTTTCTTCAAATATTTGGATTAAAAATGTGGTAACAGTACATTGCTTTCCACTCCAGATATCCTGTTTATTTCTGAGTAAAACAGCAGAAAAATTGGTGCCATAGTAAAAACAAAGGAAGTGTACAGACAAACAATGTTCTTAAACTGTTCTTAGGAGAGATCAGGGCGCGTAAGATAGAATGAATCTCAGCTTGCAAGTAGATGAAGCCAGGTCTGCAAGGTGTTTAAACAGCTAATTTCCACTGAAGTTTCATTCCGTGTCTGTGTGTTGGTTTAAACAGAAACAGTTGCTGGGACACCTACACTGCAGTTACAGTAAGTGGTGAAAGTTAGGGAGCAAATTTCCTCTTGTAGTGGGCACTATAGAAATGGAAAGAAGACACTCCACCAGAGCATTAACAGTTTTGCCCTATTTCTTTTAGCCTATTTTTTGTTACTTAGTATTCTGCATGGGTACCCTGCTATGGAATAAAGCCTGAAATACCAATTTGGAGGTCTGAATCCTTTAACAGGAGACTGGCCTCTGTTTCTTACAGAGTTTCAAAAGGTTATAGTATTTCCAGAGAGTAGGGATGCCTCCAGACTTCTGAGTTTGACAACCTAGCATATGCCCAGACCGCTTGGATGCCCCACACAGCATGGCATCCTCCTGGGAGGAGAGGCAAGAGGCACAAGCAAGCCTTAGGCATGCACGCTGTGAGCAGATGGTGTCAGTTCCAAAGTCAACTCATGCACCTCAATTCAGTTCATCTCAGAAGGGATAAGCACACAAGATGGCTCCATGAGTTTGAAATGTCATTTCCTAGATCTGGTTCATCCAAACAGGAATGAATCTTTCAGTTCTTGTGTAAAATATCAGGTTCAACAAAACCAGGGTTAAAGCCTGCCACAACTGAGTTCAGGGTAGAGGTAGGAAACAACTTTGTGTTGCTCATAAGACAGCAAGTCTCAGATTGACTTTTATATGCCAAATCCTCACAGACAACACAACCACCAAAAATCTGGGAAAAGAAGGAGAAATAATGTTAACATAATTACAGATTTGATTTCATATTCCCCTGAGAGGAGAATAAACAAATGATACTAAAATAAAAAATGGCTCATGGGAGAACATTTCTTACAACTAGGAATATTTCTATAATTTGGGGGTGTGTTAAAAGTTCCCAACGAGGCCAGTATGCAAGGGATGACATCTTCTCTGATTTCAGGAGGTGAAAAGGTGAGCCCAGCCTTAGGCTAAGTGTCCAACCTCCCATGATGATGATTGGAGGAAAGCAAGTGTCTCCAGCGGCAATCCACCTCCATCTGAGACATGACTTGGGCTGGACTCACTCCTCTTAATAAAGTTTCTGTCTTTCTGTGGACTCTGAAGGGGAACCACAGTACTGTCTTGTTCAAAAACTTAGTTTTTACATGCTAAAATCAAGATATCTGTTATCCTCAGTGAAAAAATCTATATCCTAATTATAAATCAGGATTTGCTGTGTACAGTTCTGGAGCCCCCAGCACGAGAAGGACATGGAACTGTTGGAGTGGGTCCAGAGGAGGCCACAAAAATGCTCAGAGTGCTGCAGCAGGTCTGCTATGAGGACAGGCTGAGAGAGTTGGGGCTCTGCNTTGGAACTGGCTGATCTTTGAGGTCCCTTCCAACCTTACCATTCTACGATTCTATGATTTTTATAATACAATTTCCCTTCCACTCTGTTCTCAGATGAAACCTTGTATGTGTCTGAGCTGAACTTCACAACCTGAAATCTTTGACAGATTCTTTTCCATTGTAAGTTTGTACAGCACCAAGCACACTGCTATCAGACAAATAAAAAAGAATAATAAAACTCAATCATGCTTGTATATATAGAAAGCCAATCAATGTAAACACAGGGTTTCTCTAAACAGGAGAAAAGCGGAAGCCAGATGGCATGAAATCATTGATAGCTGTTTCATAAACTTTTCCTGCAATCAAATCTAATTGAAATAACACTAGATTGTAGGCTTTAGCAGGTGGGCAGCACTCACAGCTGTTTCTGCTAGATGATTTCCAAAGAATACATACATAAAACATTTTACAGGGACTGACATACGGGGAAAAAAGTTAGCCCAGATGGAATGATCTCTTTCAGACTTTATTTCACTGTCAGATTTTTGAAGCCTGCCCCTTTAAAAATACAAACAGAAGTGTTGTTTGGGGTTTGTTTGGTTTTGGGTTTTTGTTGGTTTTTTTTTTGTTTGTTTGTTTGTTTTTGTTTTCTGGTATTGTTGAACCAGTTAACAGTCACATACAATGTAGCTAGAAGCTATAGTCTGGTGATGCAGTGTCTCCAGCAGCAATTTGTATTTCCAGGCAAGGCAGAGCAGAGAGGGACCTCCTAGAGTCCAGTTTATTGCTTTTCAGTGAGATTGAATAGATGTAACTGAATCACCTCTGAGAGATATTTCTGTTTCATAGTAATTCCACAAATATTCCAGCAGTTGCCTCTGTAGTTTGTTCCAGGCTTTCCCTCCAGTAATAGTTAGATATTTTTATAACTTTTAATACAATTAAGCTAATGGCCACACTCAGTGAAGGGGAGGAAACAGCTGATGCCTCTTTTCCAGTTTAATCTTTCACTTATTGAAGGATTTATCATGTCCTCTTTCTTCCTTCTGTCATTTTCTGCAAACAGATGAGGTTCCCGTTGGGTTACAGATGAGCTGCAGGAACCAGGTGAGCCTTCCCACAGAGTTTCAGCATCTGAGGTGGGCTTGAAAGGGTTTCCAGTGGTTGACCAGAAAGTCAATTAAACAGTTTGGGCTGACTTTTACTTTGAACTTTTGTTTGGGTTGGAAACTAAGACTCAAAGGAGGAAATGAAGGAGAAACGGAAAGGAACATACATGGGTCATAAAAGGAGCCTATAGGACAGACAGTGAACCAAAACACAGCCTAGTGCCTTATGTCTAGATGACATAATAAAGTTCCTACTCTTCATTTTAGACTCACGGGGTGGTTTGAGTTGGAGGGGACCATAAAGGTCATTTAGTTTCAACTCCCCTGCCATAGCAGGGACACCTTCCTGATAAATGGGACCTTGAGCAACCTGGGCTTGTGGCAATTGTGCCTGCCCATGGAAGGAGGGCTGGAACTAGATAATCTTTAAGGTCCCTCAAACTAGTCTGTGATTCCATGATTCTACTACTATAACAATGGAATTACATACCAGTTGTGCTATTTAATAATGATGATCTCTGGGACTGCAGGAGTCTTTGTGAATACTCCTTTGAAAGTGTTAGTTCTGAGGTTAATGATATACATTCTCCCTCCACTGTTCCCAGAATATTAGAAGTATAATGTATATTAGGAGTATGTTAGTGAGGAGGGGAGAGAAAGCATCATTATATTGCTACACAAAACACTGCTTTTAAATGCTAACCATTATTGTGGCTATCTCAGTTCAAAAAGAAAAAGGCATAACAAAGGGCAGTAAGGAAGACCAGAGGTTTGAACTGAGTGCTGTCCAAAGAGATATTAAACACAGCAGCACTTTTCAGTACAGAAGAAAAAGAGTCTGTGGTTTATAAATTGGCAAGGAGGAAGGAAGGGAACGATGGCTGTTAGAAGGCAAGACCATGGAGGCACCAAACCATCAGACTGCAGGCTTTACACAAAAAGCACTTCTTCACATAATCCATAACTTGAAATGCCACTGCCACAGGATGCTTTGGAAGCTAAAATTATAGATGAGTTCAAGAAAAGGCCAGAGAAACTCAGAGAGCAAATATCTGCTTGTGGGCTGATAAACACAATGGTGTGGGTCTGGAAGTCTTGACCCACAGAGGTGTTCCAGCAAGGTGCCATGCTGGGCTTACCCTGCTCGCAGGCTCCTTAGGAATGTTTTGCAGCAGCTGTCAGACACCAGGCATGGTGCCACACACCCCCTTACTCCTTCTTCGGTGGCTGCAGACACAGCCCTTGGGTTGCTTCAGAAACCAGGTACAATTCTGAAGCTAAAGCCCCCTCTTCTCAGAGGGAAGAAATCGGTAGCCCCAAGTAGTGAAAGCGACTGTTTGCAAAAGACAGTGAGAAAAGGCAGTGAGAATCAGCCCTGGGGTGATATGAGTCTGCAAGAAATAAATGAGCGTGAAACAAATGCTTTCAAAAGCACCCATCTCAGCTCTGCGACAGAGAAAACAGCAACACTCAGAAGGAATCAATGACAAAAGATCCAAAAGAGGCCGTCGATTCCCTGCAGGGGAAAAAACAAAGTGTTTACAAAGAACAGTAAATCATCAAAGCCTACCTTTGAAAATATTTCAAATGTAATGTTCATTCCTACATTTATATGGGAGGCTCAATAAAGAGAGAAAAAAGGTACAGCCCTTGCGTTTAAGGGCATTTGGACTGCAGCAGGTGTAGCATGTCAAGTAAGAACAGCAAAGAAGAGGAATAACTGCAGGAGGAGTGGGAGCACAAGGATTATGTGTAAATTTATGTGATTGCTTTGGATAAGTGGGGGAAATCTTCATTAGCTTGTTTATTGACTTGTTCTCTATCTCTCTATTCACGTTAAACTGAGGTAGTTACTTCGGGCTGCTGAAGGGGTCTCTTTTGAGTGTGGTCGCATGAAAGTTGATTATGGAAAGCTTAATGTGGGAGGCAAAGGATTGAAGACAAAAGGAGATGAAAAACAATAGGCTCAGAAACAAGGGGCCCAGTGCATATCCTAGCACTGCTTTTAATAACAGCTGGCTCATATAGAGCCTTTCAAGCACAGATTTTGAAGAGTTTTAAATTGAACTCTGAATAATTTTCTTCGTATTATGACAGGACAAATGATTTGCTCAAGGTCATGCAGCAGAAGGTAATGCTCTGTGCCCAGGTAGAGGATTCACATGCCTTGAACACTAGTGCTGTGCTGCCCATGAGTCTGTTTTTCCAGTTTGGTGACCAGGATGTCACGTGGGACAGAGTCAAATGCCTTACTCAGGTCCAGGTAGATGACATCAGTTGCCCTTCCCTTGTCCACTGTTGTTGTGACTTCATCATAAAAAGCCACCAAATTTGTCAGGCATGATCTGCCCTTGGTGAAGCCATTGCTGGTTACCACCAATCACCTCTGCTTCGTTTTCCATCTGCCTTGGCAGAGCTTTCAGCAGGATCTGCTCCATGATCTTGCCAGGTACAGAGGTGAGACTGACTGGTCTATAGTTCCCAGGGTCATCCTTTGTTTCCCTTCTTGAAGATGGGAGTTATGTTTGCCCTTCTCCAGTCAGCAGGAACCTCACCAGTCTGCCATGACCTTTCAAATATGATGGAGAGTAGCTTAGCAACTTAATCCACCAGATCCCTGAGGACCTGTGGGTGGATCTCGTCAGGTCCCATGGACTTGTGCACATTCAGATTCCTTAGGTGCTCACGAACAGGATTTCCAATTACAGTGGGTGGATCTGCCTTCTCCCAGTCCTTACTTATGCCCTCTGGGACATTTTGGTTGGAGGCCTTGCACATGACCTTGTATTGGCATTTGTAATGCACAAAGTTTATTGACTCTCAAACCATACAGAATGGATCTTGACCTACAACTGTTCATAAAATCATAGAATATCTCAAGCTGGAAGAGACCTGCCACTGTAGTTAGAATTATTCCAAGTATCAGTGTTCAAATTACCTATCAGTTTGTAGGATGAGCAGAGAAACAGTTTAATTGCACACAGTATGCAGTAGCTTTTTTTTTTTTTTAACAACAAAATAAATCTTTATCAGTAGTTCAAGAAATCTGTTCAGATAATAATAAAATCCCTGTGAGAACAATACCTAACTGCCACTACAACCAGAGATTGTTAAGCAGTTATTGTTTAACCTACTAACTCACATGGCTGGTCTTTTACTGGCTCTTCCTTCTAACTAATACAGTTATTTCTCAAAATGTAGCACTATGAAATATGAAATGATGGTTTTATGTGGCTAGGCCACGCACATTTATGGTAAGAGTATTACCTTAACTCAATGCCGTACTACAATGGAGTTTCTGCTTGCTTGGTTCATTGCAAATCCCCCTCAACAGCTGTGCTGCAGATGTAGTCACACACACATCTGCAATTGTTATTTCCCACTACTGTCTGCCCTTCCATACCTTGGACAATGTTTCTGCTTGTTCTCAGAATGAAATCTTGCCTATATTACATCTAATTAGCCTGGCGTTATTCACATGAATAGATCCACAACTAGTTGCAAGCTTTACTCAAGGTAGATTGCTTATACAAAAGAACTGATTAATGGTCTATAGGGCACGGTATCAGATTTAATGTTTATCTCTTGTGCTGCTGATGCTAGTGTTATCATGCAGCAATTTTAGGGGATTTTTTAATGACTGTGAAATTTTAACAGTTTGAAAGATTTTGGATTACATTTGCTTTGACATCTTGAACTAGTAGGAATTTTCTCTACCGAGCTAATGATCACATAAAAGCTTTTTGAGCAGCTCTATCATCATCGTCGTCGTGATTCACTGCTAATCAGCACACAAGTGGCTGCAGCACTGTATTGCAGGCATGAAATGTACAGACTGTAGTAGACTTATTGTATGGAGCAACAATTATTTCCCCTCTTTGTACTTATGAAAAGGTGTTGGCTAATGAATACCGCCCCAGCTGTGCAGGATCCTATAATTACATGGTTCAGGCTCCCTATCAGCTAATCAAATGATTTCTTCAGTTGAGTTTTGTGATGATTCAGACCCTAACTCACTGAAGTATTCAGCTAAAATTGGGTTTATTCAGTGGTCATTGGAGCCATTTTCACTAGCTTAAATGCATGGCTGAATAAATACAGCGTCATTCACATCCTCACTTTTAGGTAGATTCTGGCACTAGTTTGATGAGTAAAGATCATGCTGCAGAAACCTGTTTTTGGTTTTAATGTATTTTGCTGTATTTGGAATTAATGTATTGATTTCTGCTAGGAATTGTTATTTAATGTATAGTGTCAGTATCACAAGACTGTAGCTCAGCACATGCAGTGCATAATCTAGAAAGAATGAAACCAAATGAATCCATTCCCTAGAGCTAATACTCAGTAAACTATCCCATATATACATAATTCCAGTCAACAGGCATTTTTTCCTCCTCTAAAATTTATAGGTTATTATATCCTTCTAGTTTATCTTTGATTTTTTTTTTTTGTCTGTTTGTTTCCAGCAGAAGCTCTTTCCCTGCAAGAAAATGCAGGAATAATGTTGTGTATCCGTGCATCAGCCATTTAGCTGTTAACAAACAGAGATAATGGCCATTGGGAATGTAAAAGCTCCACTACTTGGCTGCTTTGACAAATGAAATCCAGGAGTAATGACTCACACTAGATGTGATCCTTTAAAAGGAAACGTTGGCAAACTCTCAGATTTTAAAATAACTTTGCTGAGATCGAGTGGAGCTGTCTTCAGCCATGATGAAAAAGCTAAAAATGAGTATCTGACTGTGCAGATAATTCCAGCAGCCTGGCAGCATTCATTTGTGAAGCAGCCTGGCCTGATAAGATGCTCATACTGATGCTAATGCGAAGTGGACAGTGTGGGTACGTATTGCAGTGCTGCAGAGCACTCTCCTTCCTGAGCAAAGGCTGAGCCTGTCCTCTGCAGCTTTAGCAAATGTAGTCAGTGTAAGCCCTTCACTCGCCAGAGATGGTTGAAGGTGGATCGTCTTCAGAATATGCAAAGACAGAGGTCTTGAGCTGGAATTGTAAGATTTACTACTTTGGATATTGACTTGAAAATCACCTTTGTGGTTTAGCTTTCTGTGATAATGTGCTGCTTCTATCCCTTAGTTAGAAATCAACCAGGATATTTTTTTGTTGAACTTTGCATATTTGCTACTTCTGAAGATCGACCAAACTTTTCCACTGCAGCTTTTTGAAAACAAATATTTATAGAATCATAGAATCACTGGGGCTGGGAAAACCTTATCTGGTGCTGTTGCTGAAGGAAGTGTTATTTTTCATTTCTCAGCACTCCCATGACAGCCCATAGGATCATAGAATGGTAAGGTTGGAAGGGACCTCAAGGATCATCCAGTTCCAACCCCAACACCTCCCACTAGCACAGGTCACTCAAGGCCTCTTCCAACCTGGCCTTGAACGCCTTCCGGGAGGGAGCAGCCACAACCTTCCTGGGCAACCTGTGCCAGTGTCTCACCACCCTCATTGCAAACAACTTCCTCCTAACATTCACTTTTAATCTCCCCTCTGCCAGTTCAAACCCATTGCCCCTTGTCCTGTCATTATGAGACCTTGTCAACAGTCCCTTCACAGCCTTCCTGTAGCCCCCTCCAGATGCTGGAAGGCTACTCTAAGGTCTCCTCAAAGCCTTCTCCAGGCTGAGAAGTTGGAGAAGTCTGCAGGCATCTCCAAGTTGTTTGTGGTTCAGACACATTTAAAAAAGAAGAAATGAGAAGAATATAGTATTTCTCATCTGTCTACAAAAATAGTCCATGCAGAAGTTTTCACTGCCAGAGAAACACCTGCTTAACTTTTTAGTTCAGCAAGAAAATCTCAAAGAAACAAAGTTCAGGGCTGTAGGGAAAAAAAAAAAATCTACCTGTCATGCCATATATCTTTCAGGCTTTGAGGAACCACACATTAATCAGCAGAAGCAAGGCAGTGAGCAGAAACAAACAAGGTGAAAAATCCCAGACACATTCCAGTTTTTTCACAGTGGATTTCTTACAGAGATCTCTTCAGGCAGGCTTTCTTCTGACTCCTAACTAAATGATCCTTGCTAGATGAAATCAAAATTTGCACTTCATTGCTCTGCTTCACAACAAACAGCTAACACTGCTGACTAAAAAAATTTTATTAGGCAGCTGAGAGTTTTGGTTTTTAATTTTTAAGTGCTTAAATTAGAACTGCAGTTAATACTTTCCAGTATTATATGATTTTTTTTCCCCATTTGTTTAATCAGTACAAAAATTCTACTCATACAATACTGCTGGGCAACGTCCTGTAAAATATTGTTATCTTACAGATACGTCACACCACAGAAATGGATTTGGGAAACACAGAAATGAAAGCAGTATTAAATGCAAAGCAGAAATGTCACTGAAATGTCACTGATATCACTACTATATTCAGAAGCAGGCAATAAAAATTCAGTTTTACTATCAGGCAAGTTTGCAATGCTTCCATTTTATCTAGGCTACTTGTGCTTCGCCAGCAGCAAACTCACATTAAATAATGCTAACCAGAGAAGGGACTAAAGAACAGTGAAGTCTCTGCATAAGTTTTATCACTGGGAGATTGGGTTATTCATTAGTTGGTATATGGCAGGTATCTCAAAGGAAGCAAAATCTTCCAGTGAGTAATGTAGTCCATGTTTCCTGAGCTTGTACATGAGAGTCCAGAGGTGTACAGAAGAACAAGGGGGAATGGCCGCAAGCTAAGACTGGGTAGGTTTAGATTGGACATTAGGAAAAAGTTTTTCATGGAGAGAGTGGTCAGGCACTGGAATGAGCTGCCCAGGGAGGTGGTTGGGTTACCAACCCTAGGTGTGCTAAAAGGTCATTTGGATGTGGTGCTTAGGGATATGGTTTAAGGTGAATCTTGTAGAGTAGGGTTATGGGTTGGACTTGGTGATCCTGAGGACTAGTACTAGTGGGAGGTGTCCCTGCTTATGGCAAGGGGTTGAAACTAGATGATCTTTGAGGTCCCTTCCAACCTTACCATTCTATGATTCTATGATGCTGAGGGGCTTTTCCAACCTGGATGTTTCTGTGATTCTGTGAAATCAAGATATTTGACATCTACCAATTTTGTTCCTATCCACAAGACCTGTTTTCCTGTCACTGTACAATCATTCCTTTATCCAAGTCCATGTTTCCTAGCAGAAAACATATTTGACTAAAATTCAGGTGTGAGATAGTCTGTAGAAGGAAAGTCCCAGAGTAAAAAAAGTAATGTCAGTAAGTTAAGTTTTTGGGGCACAAAGCATAAGAAAAGAAAAAGTAGTTCTGGACATCCTGATATATAACTACTCCAAGTGAATAGTGAGAAATAGAAATATTTTAAAGATATTTGCAGTCATCTGTAAAATTGCATCCACATAACAGACATAAATCAGCCCAGGTTTCAGAAAAGCTTACTATTTTCTCTTAAGTCTGATGCTTGACTCCTTTCCCTTGTTCAGTACTTGCGATTAAAACTTTTTTTCCTCAGTTCTTTCTGAAATTATTTCCCACTCTCTTGAACTGAAAGTAGTGCCAGAAGTCATAAGATTTAGGATTTGACCATCATATTTCTTCAACACATTCTTGGATGAAATGTCAATTACTTTTTTTCTCTTTCTTCCATGGGAAATGCTTCTTGCTCACAGACTATCCATATTTCACTGAAGAACAGAAAGCCTAGAAGTGAAGATACTTTGATTTAGAGGGACTACTGTGTTCTTACAGCCTTTCCTCATACACCTCCTTCTCCTCTAGAAACCAGGTAATTTATCTAAACAGAAGGTGCTCTCTGCAGCATTTGCTACCTCAAATCCATGCCTCCACACCTGAGAGATTCACCATACTCTCTGGGATGCTGGAGGCTGATCCCAAATGAAAACACCATTGGTGGGGCAGAAGGGACAAATGAAACAAGTCAGTTACAATGCAAAACCAAGAGTGTATTNTTTTGTTTCTCTTTTGTTTTGTTCTTTTGTGTAGAGGAGGGTTTGGTGGGTTTTTCGTTTATTTGTTTTGCTTTGTTTGTTTTTTCAGCCAAAGATGTTACTTTTCCAAAGAAAAATGATGGCTTTATGACAGTTTCCTATCTGCCATGGTGGCCCTAAGGAAATGATATGTATCTTTCCTTCCCATTTTTCAGACTCCCAAAAACATCCAGGTAGGAAAAGCCC
>VWYK01030725.1:0-17038 GCA_013399775.1 Semnornis frantzii | reverse complement strand
TTTTTTTTTTTTTTTTTTAATTACCCTTGGGAGTGTTTTATTGAGGTGCCTAGCTGCTTGCTGAATTTTTTTACGTTCTGGTAAACATTTAAATGTGCAAATTATAGTCCTTGGTTTTCTGCAACCTGTACTATGGGTGCTGAATGATAAAATAGTTGATACAAACACTGCTGGTGTAATAGAAATGCCAGAGTGCACTCATTATCGTTAAGCAGAAAGTTTTCCTCCTCTGCAGGTAGATGAGGTAGAAATTTGGTTCATTACTAGGAGGAGAACAGAAGAAGGTACAGTGGCATTAAAATGAAATGTGGGTCTCTCAGAAAAGGCCTTTGCTTAGGTCCCTCAGGGTGCCTTTGCTGCTGTAGTAAGGGATATTGTGAAGAGGTCACTTACTCTAGTAAGCATTGGCTCCCAGTTCTATTGAAATCATTGTGCTATGCTCTCTGTTTACAAAATGAGATTTACACTCACTTTTAATTCTTAAAAGTAGAGGAAAAACCTGAGCTTGGCAAAGCCTTTTGAACTGCTGAATCAAGAACTAGCTGCTTGCAAAGAGGGATTAAAACCTTTTAATCTTTTTGTGTAAAAGAATATGGTGTTTAATGTGGTAGGCATGCTGGCAAAAATTAATTTTCATGTGTTTTCAAGCACAAGATTTCAGTTCTGCCTTTGTTTTTTGGTCCTGCATATCTTACAGATTCTTTATGCTATACAATACACTTTATTAACTTTGAAGTTCTGAAGATATTTGCAAATACCAAAATGCAGATTTAGAAGGAAAATTAAGCTGCAAATACCAAAATGCAGGTTTGGAAGGAAAATTAAGTACGTAACAGCTGTTACATGCTGTCTCAGGCAGCATTGTGATGGCCGATTTCAGAGCTCAGTAGCTGGCACTATTATTCTCTTGTCCATTGTAGATATTCTGTGCAAGAAAGAGGAGACCTGATTTCAGGTACTGAATTTTGTGTATGATTAAATGAATGTTCTATATGTGTGTATTTGAAAACCCTTAAGTGAATGTTGTGTAAATGGTGATAATTGGAAGCTGTCTCCCTGCAATCCTTTTTCAAGCTAAATAAGGTCTAAGGCCAAAGGCCCAAACATTTAATTGTATTAAACACAGAGGCTGAAAAATTTATTAATTCAGAAAGTGTGTATTACCAAGTTAATTGGAAGTGCCTTTAAGCTATTACCAGGTGGAAATTTGACTTCAGGTTTCAATTTTAAATTAAAGCAAAGCAGAAAACCACCCTGTGAGGCTACTGGAATGTCTGCAGTTACAGCAGCACTTCTCTGCTCTCCCTTCTTTTTGTGCTAGCTATAATACTTAGTATAATGTTGGGGGTTAGAATCAAAAGCTAAACACTTGTATATGGGTCTGGCTTTTCCCCAAGATATGTGGCAAGCTGCACACAGGCTGCAGGTGCTGTAGTGAAATGCAAAAGCAGAGGAGGGGAAATGAAGATAACCTCAGGTTCTAGAAGGATGTTTGTCTGGCCTGTTTTTCTGCTTTGTTTTTCATCAGTATTCTTCAGTTGCACTCAGAAGTGCTTTGTACTTCCCGGCATGTTTTTCTTTTTCTAGTTAGATGTGATTTCAGTTATTGCAAGTAATAGTAGGAATGGTGTCAAACTAGAGAGGTTGATTTATTTTTATTCTTCCCCCCACCCCCTTTCCTGACACACTAAAACCTTTAAAAGCCCCATAGATAAGAGTCAATCACAGCACAGGGATTAGATAGAGTTGGGGATTTTCTTACCAAGATGTAAAGCAGCTCACACTGATAGCCAGCCAGGCACTTGAAGAAAGACACTGCAATTACAACAGCCTTGAAAAATAACAGAGAAAATTTACTACCCTGTGTGCAAAACCTGTAAGCACCCTGAAGACACAATGTGAAGAGAAGCCACCTCCCTGTTGCATTTGTTGACATTTAGAAATCCCTTCCAACCCAAACCAGTCTGTGTTGCCTGCTGAAAACTATCCACAAATAAACAGCACCCAAGAATGTTCAACAGTGCTGAGTGACTTGAACAACATCATTCTCTGATGGCTACCTGAGACAATTTTGTTTCAGCATCCCATCAGTTAATTTTAGGCACTTAAAATCTTTCAACAATTTCCGTGATCATAGAGACAGAATTGGAAATTTACTGAAATGCATTATTATGATGACAGCCTATTGCCATAATTTATTAACATGCAGCCTTAATATGTGCACAAACAAACAGCTTTTAACCCGTTTCTGTAGAATAAGCAGGTTCCTCCAAACATTAGCATTTGACAGTGGATGACCAGTTTCTGCTGGTGCAGGGCTGGTTTATGCATGAGCATCCAAACACTGACCAGACAGAAGTACACAGGACACTGTGCAGGTTTGGGAGTTATCCACTCCCCAACACAGCTAAGAATTCACCAGATTAACTCAGCCGTCTGGAAGCTAAGGAATGAAGATGTATTTATAGTGTGGCACAATTTAGAATCATAGAATCATGGAATGGTAAGGTTGGAAGAGACCTCAAAGATCATCTAGTTCCAATCCCCTGCCATAGGCAGGGACACCTCCCAGTAGAACAGGTCCCTCAAGGCCTTGTCCAACCTGGCCTTGAACACCTCCAGGGAGGGAGCAGCCACAACCTCCCTGGGCAAGCTGTGCCAATGTCTCACCACCCTCACTGGAAAGAACTTCCTCCTAAGGTCCAGTCTAAATCTTCCCTCTACCAGTTTAAACACATTGCCCCTTGTCCTGTCATTGCAAAACCTTGTAAATAGTCCCTCCCCAGCCTTCCTGTAGGCCCCCTTCAGATACTGGAAGGCTACTATAAAGTCTCTTGGAAACCTTCTCCAGGCTACANAAATATACATACAGATATTTTCAACTATATACAGCAATATACAAGTTAAAACAAGCACAGCTGCCCAAGAGGGCTTTTCAAACCAACTCCCCTACTTGCTCTTTATTTCCAACTCCCCTCCCTTTTCTCAGGATCCCTTTTACATGCAGGGTGAGCTGTGAAAAGTTAGCAAGAGGTTAGAAAAAGAATGATTAGTTTGAGTTACACAGGTTCAGGCAGAAAGAGTGAAGCAGGTGACAGCCAGCCAGAGACTGACCTATCTTTGTGTTCTTGTTTTTATATCCCTAAAGAAAACCAGTGAGTGAGATAGACATAATTATTTTCTTTCACAACCAATAATCTAATTCCTCTCATTAAAATATTCCAATCAGCCTCAAACCAGCACAGATACAGAAGGTTTTAAAGATATTTCTTTAGGAAGAAATTTTTAAATGTTCTGTTTTTGTTAAGGACTGTTTAGTAAGTATAAATTCTGTATAAGCAAAAAGGAAGAAGTCTTGAAAATGCCAGCTGGGGTGCAAAAGTTCCCACGTGTGTCTGTAGAAACACCTCAGGCCCATCTAAGGCTTTGCCCTTAGACTGGCCTTATGGAAAGGAGAGAGTTTTTAGAAGTTGTAAACAGCACTTATTTGCTGAGATGGTGGAGGAGCAGAAATCAAGTTTCTAAGCCAAAATCATTAAAAGTAGCAATAAAATTACAAGTTTGACCTAATGTGTTAAATTGACTGCAGACAGAGTACAGTGCTGAAGAAAGTATCTTGCATCTTAGTTCACCTTGTTTCCTGACAGTGCTTAGGGAAGGTCACAGCCTCTGCTGGGTGACTGCTTTTACAATTTTTGTAATGTAATTCTTCTACTGAAAATTACAGAAGTCACTGACAATGTTAAGAGAGATCTTAGATGTTTCTGTATTAATCATTTACTTTATTGATTTAGTTTTGTATGAACTGTAAAGGTAGTAGTAAGTAACTTTTAATGAAGGTCAGGAGATGAAGGTAAGGAAAAACGGAACTTGCCTTAAGATGATGTTTGTGTGTTTGATTATTGTGAACTACCACACCTGAAGCTGGAAAACTTAACCACTAAAACTGGATTGAAGTAATTTGCCCTAGATGTTTGGAATCTCTTCAGTATTAAAACCTAATAACAATAAGATGCTAAAACAAGAGAGGAGGATGTGCAGATAACATTAGGTAAGCTGTAATTCAGAGCAATCTGAGAAATGTGTTGAATTTGCAATGGCATTTGCTGTGCTTGGGAAGTGTTTTTCACAGTGAGGAGGAGAAAGGCTTATGATCCATTCATTGGATAAAAAGGAAATTATGTATGTATTTGAGCATACAACACCCCACTATATGTATTTGCATTGATTTAGCAAATACCTTGCACCAAACAAAAAGGACAAAAGCTTTGTATACAAAGTGCTGTCATCTTAGTGAAGTAAAACCAAACAGGAGAAGAAGGGTGAAGTAGTGTTGTGGTCAACAAGACCTACTGATGCTTCGATAAGCTGTTGTTGAAGAAATGTTACTGCAAGGCTCTTGCTGATTGCAGAATGTACCAGAATTAAAAATGCAAGCTTCAAAAAATGCATTTTGCCAAATCTTCCTAATAATAACAAAGGGACAGGAATTAGGTTTAAGTTATGACTGACACATTGAAAGAAAATATAGAGATAGCTGGAGAGCCCAGTGTCTAGCCTTGTGCCCTGCAACAGATGCTTGAGAGAAAAATCATAGTCTTCCTTGGAATATCTTTCCAGTAGGCATCCATCCATGGACAGATATCAATCATCCATGATCATAAAGGAATCAAAGAAAGAGAAATACCCTTACCATACCTATAAGAACAGACCATCTCAGTCTTCTAGACAGCTTTATTTCCACTTCAAAGTCAATCATGAACATGAGAAGGTCTGTGTCACTCTTGGTTTCTTCCCAGAGTTGTAACAACTGAGCCATATCATCTTTTTTCCCGTATTTGTCCTGACAGCAGCCATGTGAAAACAGCAGGAAAGTTTTACAGTGGAAGATGAGGCCCAGTTGTGCCTTGGTAGATGTGACAGGGAAGGTTAAAGGCAGGGAGTTAAACCTGAATGTCAAAATTTTCAGGCTCAAGAACTATTCCCATTATGATCTTTCTGTGCTTTGTTAATAACCTCTTCTGATTCATCAAGCCCAAGCACCTAAATAAGGTTACCCATGTATGCCTATTATATGTGCTTATCTAGTTCATCTCATATCACAACCGTAACTTTTTCCTTCACAAAGGAGACTACTTTCAGTCTTAATTTAGCCCAGGTCATAAAAGCTTTCTGACAAAAATATAATTTCCCCTCTCAAACAGTGCTAGTCTTATTTTTGGCTGCTCTTCTATTCTAGAACAGTGGGCACTTGTAGCATGAGGACACAAGATGTTTTTTTCTTTAAAATGTCTCACAGCAGGTAAGTGTTCATAGGACACTTAATTGCAGACCTTATTTTAATAATTCATTTTTCTCAAACCTGTGTGCAACTCTTTGGAAAAAACAGCATCCACAAGAACAGGAGGAGCAGCATGATTGCCAGTTTCTGAATTAAACTTTTTGGATGAGGTGTGTTTGATGTGGCTGCTAAATACTGAAAAGAACATCAGGAGTCGACTTAATTTTCCCGTTTATTTTAAGAAACCATCTGATGAAGAGTCTTTGAAATGAAGCAATATTAATATTTGACTATATGAAGTATATTTATGTTGACGTATATTATGTTTCAGCCACTTGAAATTTTTTGGCTCTCACAAAGTTACAAGGAAGCATCTTTTATGTGACTGGTGTGTGCTTAATGTGGAGCAAAGCACAAGGATCTGAACTAAATAAATACACACGAACCAGCATTGTTTTTCAAGGCTCTGGTTGGCATTCAAGTCAGGTAATGCAGATCATATGTTACTTCTCAAAGGCCACGGTTCACATAAAAGGCACCTTGCCAAGTTAGAGGGAGACTACACCTCTGTGCTGTGGCCTTGAAGGAAATTTGGCAAAAGAGACTTTTCCCCCTGTGGAAGTCCTTTAGGTTTGCTGAGAAGCTACACAGCCTGAAAACAATGTGTGCCAAAGTGCCTGAGCTGCTCTTGTAAAGAAAGGAAAACCTGAAAAAGAGATTTGAAGTGTTACTCTGCTACAAACGTTTGGTAGGGCAGATATTTAAATAGCAGCTGAGGTGATTTTCCAATTTATAGCATTTGTTTCACAACAAGCAAGTTGTCCAGAATAGCAGAGAACAAGAGTGAATTTATAGATAAAATATGAGTGAGAGATGTATCTTCATGATTGTCTCTCTCTCTGAGCTGCCCTTCAGGAAAACTGTGTCAGTGACTCTCCAGCAGACTCAGAGGTTCTACTTTTGAGGGCTACAGGTTCTGCTCCCAAACTCAGCACATTGGCTTTTGCTGGGGAGGGCAGAGGACAACCTTACTGATACCTAACTTTTCTACTTCTACATATCTTTCTGGCTTCCTATACCTATGTTCTTTTGAACCTCTTAAAATGTAATTAGAGGGAGCATTTGTTTTGAAAGCATCACGCTCTAGTTCAGCCCAGGACTCTGCATAAGGTTGCTATTATTTTCCAGTATAGTTAAGTAGGCTTGTGTGTGCCTAAATCTCTGCTAGCATCTTTTCCACACCACTCTGCTCCCCTTGTGATGCTCTTTGCTTAGCAAGTGATTTTTCAACTTTATCAACTGTGAAAGGGAAGTCCTTTTCTTCTGAGGGTTTGCTTTTGTTATTTGGGTTTTGTTGTTTGGGTTTTTTTTTTTGTTGTTTTGTTTTATTTTGTTTTGTTTGTTTGTTTTTTTTTGTAAAAAAGTTTCTCAATGGAGAACATGTCTGAGAATGCATTTTCTTTTCAGCCCCCAGCCAAGTCATATGAAGCCTGTTTCTTTCTCTTGTAAGAAAATAGTTTTATTTTTCATGGTCTTCCTCCTCAGAACTATGTAATTTCCATAAGCTCTCTAGAATAATTTAAAGACCCGACAGAAAATTTCAGCCAAGAAGGTGAAAGTTTTCTCATTCTCCTGCCTAAAGCTTCTGACTGAACAGAAATTATGATAACAGTAATTTCCACTCCCAGTGGCTATGAAGCAAGAGCAAGGATTAGTTTAGAGGACTGAATATGCTCCAGGGATCCGACACAGAACAGAGAGGGTGACAGAAGCTGGAGCTGTTTGGGCTTAGAGTTATCAGATTGCAAATAAACCAGGCTGGAGTTGTTACTCCATGCGATGGAGTAAGCGAACGTGGGTGTGATGGGCACAGAGCCATCCAGCACCTCTCCTTGCTGTCACCCAAGACTTGCTCAGGAGGTGCTCTCTCAAGCTGATATTTCACAGATTTGTCTCTGGAATATGATAGCTCTTTTTTTGTTCTTCTTTAAACTTGTAATAAAAAACTCTCCAACTTCATCTGGTCCTTAGGTCATCAAGGGAAAGACAGGATTTCGCTGGGAAAGACATTTCACTTCATTGTATTTATTTGTAGTTTATTTGAACAACAAACAGTTAACACTCAGCATGTCTTTAATTCTTTGTGGACACTGTGGTCATGTGGAATTTAAGAAGAGGAGACAGACAACAATTAGATTACCGATTAAATACTCTATTTTTGGTACATCCTTATTTTTTTTCTGATCTTGTTTTTAGGG
The DNA here is from genome assembly GCA_013399775.1 of Semnornis frantzii. NCBI lineage: Eukaryota > Metazoa > Chordata > Aves > Piciformes > Ramphastidae > Semnornis > Semnornis frantzii. The sequence goes on along the minus strand of VWYK01030725.1, from coordinate 9,499 downwards.
CTACCCTAGAAGTGCAGAAGCTCAAAACAGGCTAAAAAAGACTGCTTGTACCAGCACCTGGCCCTGGTGCTTTCTACTGCCTTTTGGAAGTAACTGGTGGTGTTCCATAGCAGCGTCCTCTGGGCAGTAGAGGTGCACAGATATTGTTTGGAGGGGAGGTGTGACAGTAGTCTGGTACACTCAATATACATTTTCCCACACGTACCAAGATTTCTGTCACACTTCTGTTAGCTTTCACTGAGATGGGTTTTGAGATTTGCTGTAGCAGTTTCCAAACAGTTTTAAAATATGTATGCCCTTGCTTGACTCTATCATCCTGGGGCTAGGACTCAGGATTTTAGGTTTGCCTGATTAGTATTTTCCTTCCATTTAAAAACTTCAGGGCACACCAGTGTTTAAAATGGCTTTATAGAAACACCCTTTCCCAGACTGTGTGAGAGTTTGGTTTATATATAGGTATGTTTTTGCTACCAGTCTCAGGGGATTTAAATAGTTTCCAGAAATCAGTGTTGCTCAATTAGATGTGCAAGGGAAAAGGATTTGTTACAACGATGTAAATTCCAGCTGAACAAGGCAGATTTTTTTTTCTAGGTTTTACTGCAGGTGAATATTCTGTTTCCTTCTGTTCTGTTTTTTTAATAGTATTGATTTTTTTTTTTTAAACAAGTACAAAAGTAAAGTAAGTCCTTAGTGTACAAGCTGGGGAGTAGGTGTACAGTGAGAGAGATAACTCCATTGTATTGTTCAAGGACAGAAATTTTTGAATTCTGCTGTGTTTGTCTATTGAAAATTTTACACTATTTTACTAAGATAACTGAGTAAATAACAGAAAATAAAAAAAAAAAACCAAATCAGATACCAAAATGCAATATAAGGCATCAGCTCAGCACATAGTATAGCAAAACAGTCAATCACACTGCAATCACTGGCAGCCCGAACAGTAAATTAACATTTCACTGGGATAGATGAGAGGTGAATAAACATAGATATATGTAAATATAAACTAAGTAGAAATAGACATGATTATAGATGAGTAAATATGTGGAATCAGCATCAGTTAAGCAAGCACACTTAATAATTGCTTGCTGTTCATATCAGGACAATGTGCCCAAGACTGCAGACAGCAACCATCATGCGGTAAAAGGCATTTAGCTGTTTTCTTTGTACAGTCATGGGACTCCTTCATCAAGGATGGTAAAATCCAGCATACATGTGTGAGTAATTTCTGTGGTCAGGTCTGTGACATTCCTTTACAGAAGCTTGTTGAGGACAGAGCATGCATATCCATTTCTGCGTGGACAGTGCTGGACTTAGTAGGTCTACTGTCTGCACAGGCCTTTTGGAAATAAAGCCAAGCAAGCAACAGAAGTGGAGGTCCAGGCTTGCAGCTTAGTATCTCAGCTGTGACCTCCAGATCACCTGGGTTCAGGGGTGGTATATCCCCTGGTGCCTGTGATCTGTGTGGGTGGTTGAAGGGCTCTAAGGCACACAACCACAGTCTGCACTGAGCATCTGATAGCGCAAGTTTTGAAGTGGTCTGCTGTCCTGCTGCTTCAGAAGTCACATACCCACTGCCCCCTTTCTGCTACCTGTGTCCTCAGCAGGTGGTTTCTTCTCTATTTAGTGCCAGCTGGTCTGAACTTGTCCTTCGCTCTGAAGCTGTAGTGGGTTGACCTTGGCTGGCTGACAGATGCCTACCCAGCTGCAAGCTGCACAGAAGTACCTGCTCCACCGGAGCAGGACAAAGGAGCACGTGATGCTCCTTGTGCCCCTCTGACCTGGGTTCTCACAGGCCTACAGGCCTATTTGTCACAATTTTTACCTTATTTCTCACTGCTATGAGGCATTTTTCCCCTTTTTAAACTTGATGCCACAGAGGCACTGCTGTGACAAGCAGTATGGGACTGAGTCATAATCTCACCCTCCTGCAGCTCACCCCGACATCCAGTATGGAATGTGATGATGTGTGAAGCAAGGAGGGTTCTGGGCCCTCAGCAGTGTCCCTTGTCTGGTCCACATATGCTGGAGTAAGGCAGCGCTTGGCCTCTGCACTTTGTCAAAAGCAGCGATTGGATTACTTCCCTTGGCGGAGCTGCTCTGCGTGTTGAGTTGCACAGGGCCATGCTGTGGTGATGGTGGAGGTCTGCATAAGCAGTTACTGTGGGCTAAACCAGATGCTGAAAATGAGATAATGAAGGTACCACACTTAGCAGAGTCTCTAGAGATTGCTGTTTAAGGGTAAACTTGCTCTTCACAGCTTCAGGGGCAGGGGTCAGCTTGCAGCTGCTTAGGCAGAGGCACCATCTTCCCATGCCTCCCAGCTCTTTATGGCTGCCCTGAGCCCCTGCACTCCCTACTCTGCTGGGCTGGCTCAGCTGTGACTTTCAGCTGCATCCTTAAAATTTTAATCTCTTGTGCATTAGGAAAATGCATTTAAAGATTGCCATCTTTGGCGGTCACTGAATCCTTCCTAGCTTGGAGAAACTTCATCAAAAGTTTAGTTTCTAAAGCTTCTGGGCTTGCAGATGTCATGCCTCCTGTCCATCAAAGATATACTTGTGGACAAGTCCAGAATGTGAAGATGCAGAACCACTACCAGCTTCACTAGGAACATTGACTTGGTGTCTTGGCTCTGGACAGGTTTGTGCTCTCTCTCCTCTCTACATCATAGTAGCTGTCTCTGCACTGTTTATAGGTCAGATTCATCTTTGAGGTGGTCGATCAGAATTGTATTTGAAACATGATTTTAGTGTTAACTGCGAGCTGAATGACATCATGGGTGGACTCTCTTAACTCCCTCTGTGGCCCTCTAATGCTTTGTAGGGACGCAAAATCATCAAACACTTCTCACTTCAATAAAGCAGTGTTTCAAAATCATCTTGGGATCACACATCACAGTTCTCTTGTACAGCAAGTGTGAAGGAAAAATACAAACATTCAACCTGCATGTCTACCTTTTTCCATCCACATCTGTTGTGTAAATGTGGAAGACAACTGTGTTTTTATGAAGCATCTTTTATTGATTATTAAAATTTTACATGGCTTTGTGTTTGGGGTTTTTTTTCCTCCATTTTGCTGAGTGTTTCAGACCTGAATGTCACTTTGGCTTCTTTGCTGACTTTCACATTTAGTGAATAGTTTCTTAACAAATACAGGCCAGCCTGTGCAGTTTTCCAGATACGTTATAGACTGTAAGACTTTTATATCGGTTTTCACCTAAAATGAAGTTAAAGATTGTTATTTTTGTGCTTAAAACTGCATCTGCTAATTTTGATGAAGGTCTTCACAGCTTTCAAGAAAACTGATTTCAGTCTATGGTACATTTTGTAGATTTGCCGTGTTAGCTGTTCTGTAACTTTCAGTGCTGTGACCATGTTATAAACCTGCAAAAATCCATTTATTAAACATGGAGAAATGGTTCCAAATTGTCATATACCTGAACAAATGCCCAGGGGGCTGGGGGGAGGCCCTTATTTATAGGCAAGCCAGATGGACTTTGTTCATTTCAGGAAAAAAAGGTACTGGAGTAGAAACTGTGCTTGTCGTGTTGTATAGTCTGTGCTCAATTGGTGTGGCCGAGGCCCTTCAACCTGGATTTGTTGTAGCAGCACCAATTACCTTATAATTTAGATTAACATGACACATTACTTATCTGATGTTGTGTCCTCATGGGGGTGATTTGGTTATTTTTCCAGGCAAGCCAACGTTTATGAAAGCTCCTGAAGATCAGATTGGGATTTCTGGAGGAGTGGCCTCTTTTGTGTGTCAGGCAACAGGAGAGCCCAAACCTCGTATCACGTGGATGAAGAAGGGGAAGAAAGTCAGTTCTCAGCGGTTTGAGGTAATTACCAAAAGCAACCCACCCCTCAAACCCCCAAAATAAAAATGTGGTAATCACTGTAACACTTATAGGTCTTAATTACACAAAAATCATTATTGCAACATGGACATTTCTACATTACTATGACACAGAACCTAAATCGATCTGTAGAGCAGGCATTGCCCTTCGAGCATGATGCTGGAAGCTTACATACAGGACATCTTTCTTCAGAATGGAAACTGGGACTTAAAGTCACTGAACTGAATGACAGATAAGAGCTGGAGATAGCAATGATTTTCTGTTTCCATTGTGAAAATTGATACCCACATAGCCTACTTTCCCCAGGGAAATTCAAAAGTTGGATGCCAAAATGTTTCTGGAAAGTTTTTTTCAAGTGATGGCTACTTCCATTCCTCACATAAATGCTCTTGGCAGGGGAATGGTAGAGTTATCCTGAAGAGTGAATTGACTTCCTTGTGAACCAAAGTCTGAGAGAAAGGACAAGGCAGACAGCAGGTATCAGAAATGCTTTTGGAAAAGGGTACAGATGGTTTCATATTTTAAATAGGAAATACACTTTCACTGATTTTCTCCATTATTTTCTCTGCTTTCCTTTGTTGGAGTTGGGCTCTTTAAAACCGCCCTTGGAAATTTGACCCTTCTCCCATTCTGCTGCCTCTCCTCTAATCCCCTGTCTTTGATGTTTTTGCTTTTCTGACGGGAGCACAAGATGACTTTGCTGCCCAGAATGGATTGATTCAAGTCACCAGTTTTAATCATGATTTCGTATGTGAGCAGAAAACGTTGATTAAAGTAATCAATTTTAATCTTGTTTTACATTGTTATTTTTCCATTATAAAAGTTACATTTTTGTTGTATTGTAACCATTTAAACATTCTCATCTGTGAACAGATATAACCTTTATAGTGAATGTACTTATTGTGGCTGTCCAGAGGGCTATGCCCCATTATATGCATTTGTATAAGCAATTTCATATCTTCATTTGCATCAGTTTTGGTACATAGCTGAGGCATTTTTACTGTGTTAGAAGACAGTGAATGACAGGTTTCTTTTTTTGCTAGGTAACTATTAATTTTACCTCATTACTAAAGTAGTCTTTATTTGGAGGAAAATTTGGATTGTGTTTAAGTGGAAGAATGACTAAACAAATGTAATGTGCACATGCTGAGTTACTACACAAAAGAGGTGCCCAACAGTAGGAAATGAACAGCATTTCTAGTCTCAGATGTCCTTAGTGGTCGTAGCTCCTTTCCTCTCACAGTGTTTGTGCAAAAGAGCTTTTCTGCTGTTTCATCTCTTAGTGCTTTTGTCCTTGTCACTGATGTGAATTAATCTGTATCTGACTTGGTCTTATTTTAAAATTTGGTCATATCCCTACCCTATGCAAAGGTTAAAGAAACTGTAGCATTTTGTCACAGTTCCATATTTAATTGAAAAAAAATTTGTTCTTAAAATGTACTATGATGATGTTCAGATTTCTCCTGGTTACTGCTACTTGACCCCAAATAAGGATTTTTTGCAAGCTGTTTCCGTTACTTGTAACAGAGGGATTATTCCTTCCAGTGTGAAGAAAAATAGACTTTTGCTGATCTTGGTTACCTTTTGATTTCTCCCTTTTTCTCCTGTCATTGCAGAGTCTCGTACACATTATTTTTCTTCTTCCTGTTTTCACTTGTTTGGCAAACAGGGCTCTTGCAAACAGGGTAAAAATTGTGCATCAGGGTAATACAGGTCCCAGAGTGCTGTACATGTGTCTGGAACAAAGTGTAACTTGGTCACTTCATCTCCCCCTCCAGTTCTCAGCTGGCAGGAGAGGGGCTGGTGCCTTGCCCTCATGCTGTCACCATCTGTAGTTCAGTTAATATTTCTAACTTTTGCTGGGCTCAGTAATAGAGGAAGGATGAGTTTGGCATTATCTGTGGCCCGAGGCTGAGCCTTCACAGCCTTGCTGTTAAGGAATATCATGTAGTGATCCAACTGCAAACTAACATCTCTCTTTTTTCTGTCTAGAAGTTAGACTAATGCATGTTACAGCCTAGCAAGATGGATGGAAAGGCAATGATTTATTAAGGACATAATTTATCATAATTCGTTATGCTGGGGAAGGAGTTGTAATGATGTCATTGTTGATTATGCCAGAGTTGCAAAATACTTGATGCTGAAGGACATTAAAACTCTTCACTTTCTGCTGGAGTTAACATGCACTGTTGATGCTCAAGGTTTTATTCTAGCTTTGTTACTATTTTTCTGGTAAACCCACAGGAGTTTATCATTCTGCTCTTCCACCAAGGTGAATGCTGGCACTAAATTGCTGTTGGTGTAATTAGTAAAACCGTTAGTACAAATTTGGCTCAGATGTTTCAGATCATCAGATCCACATCTTCACTACCAGGTTGATAATTCGTCAACTTTAATCGATTCATAAAGAACCTCATTGGATCTTCATTTGTTCTGGCCTCCTCAGAGGACAAATATGTTCTTGACCCTGAAACTTTTCCATTTCTGGNACCCTGAAACTTTTCCATTTCTGGATTTGGAACAGTTGGCTAATTGCATGGTATTTTATAGCTTACAGGGCTCGTTGTTGTTTGGGCTTTGGATTTTTTTTTAACCTCTGGACTGTTTTGAGTGTCAGCTTTTGTAGCAGAAGTAAATAAGTGCTTTCTTTTCATTGTTAAAGGTTATTGAGTTTGATGATGGATCGGGATCAGTTCTGCGGATACAGCCTCTGCGTGTTCACCGAGACGAAGCTATCTATGAGTGCACAGCAACCAATAGTGTTGGGGAGATAAACACAAGTGCCAAATTAACAGTGCTAGAAGGTAAGTGGAAAACTTTTCTGTGCCTTAGGTGGCAGAAGACATGGCTTTGGCTTTAGTACCTACATGTTGGTGCTGTAACTTCAAATGAAATGATAATTCTGGCTTGGTTTGGGAAAGCTGTGTTCATCCTGAATCGTTTGCTATAATTTCCTCTTGCTGATAGTAGCTAATATTTTTCTGACAGTCGTTCTAGGATCACAGATTGTGAGCTTTCTTTAAAGTGTTTTAGTTGTGTTTTCTCAGGTGTGTCATTTCTAACCTGGAGGGCTAGCTAAAGAGACGTTTGTATACTTTTCTCATCTGTCTGCTTTGATATAACATCTATCTTCAGAGTAAGAGCTGTTACCTGACAGTCAGAGACTTAAATCTGTGTTGCTGCACCTTCTGGATTGTACTGGCACAGTTTTTGAATAGATTTTCAAGTTACTCTTCAGATTTTTAATTTGATGTGGAATTCAGCTAGATTTACTTTTCACTGTAGTCACAGCTTGTTACTCTTTCTCCTGTTTGATCTTTGTCTGCTATATGAGCAAATTTTAATTTGCTTGCTATGTTATTTCTTCTAAATGGAATGTTTCATGGAAGAGCAGTCTATTAGATATGAAGGTCTTGTAATCAGTGGATGATTTGGTTTTTTTACATTAGATTTTCAGAATTATTGTCTCCTTCTAAGGACATGTATTTTTTTTCCAGGATATCAGTATGGTACAGTATTAGTATAGGATTTTGTGAATGTACTGAGATGTTACAGACCTGGGGCATTTGGCTGAGCCGGGTTTTTGGGTTGTTTTTTTAACTTGCATGTGCCAAGACAAGCAGAAAGAGGCTTTGTTAGATTGCTTGCAATATGTGGACTGTATGTAGAAACTTTAGAGTAATGAAAAAAAATCTTGACTGGAAAGCATTTATTGTTGCATGGTTTTGAACCAGCAGAGACTGGTTATCCTGATGGTGAGTGTGACAGCCACACATGACAAGTCACCTATTGTCCCTTGTTCTCCCATCCCCATTCATAGTGCAGAGGTAATCATATTTTCCTCTCTACTCTGTGACAGAGAATACATTAAATAATTGTAATGTGCTCAGACACTGTGGTGATGGGAATCGGAGAAATCATTCAATACTTGATGTGATTGTTTATCTTTTTCTGGAGGTGGAGCATCTTAAAGGAACAGCTTGCTCTTCAGTAGGATTATGAAGCATGGGATAACAGGTGCTACAGAATTAAAAATCACTGGGGAGTAAAAGCAGATCTTACTTCCTGCCTTTGCAGCCATGTATATGAGTGCATAAAGTGCAGTGGAGCTCTTTCAGCAGTTCACGTGCAGATCTGTGCTTAAATGATGCTTTGAAGTGAATTTTTGTGATACTAGATACTTGAATACACAACTGGTCCAAGCACATTCCTGTTTTCTTTGTCTGCAGTTGTCTTTATGCATCTTGGATGTGTATGCACATGCACACACACTAATAATTTATTTGCTCTGTGTTAAATGTTCAAAGACCCACAGAGGCATGCCTTGCATAAAGGAGTACAACAGCATTTCTCAGCTCCCTGGTGCTCTCACTGATTTCCTGATGAGGTGGGAAAAGACATGTCTGCACACGATCTAGGGAAACAAAAGTTGTTACCAGCCAAGCACAGAACCTGCTTCTTTCTTTGGAAACATCCTTTAATTGGGAGAAGTGCCAGTTTAGCAGGACTCCATAAGGTCAAAACTGATGTGCAAACTTATGACCTATGCTTTCCTCTCTAAGTGAAGAGTATCATCCCTTTGCTGTGCACTCTCCTAATGGGTAAAATTAAGAAGCATTGACTGTGTAACAGTTTTAAGTGCTCATGCATTTAGAGTTGTGAGCTTGATCACAGGGAATGAAGAGTTACATGTTCCTCTCATGGTGGCTTTACTCACAAAGATGATGTTCTGTCGTGGTGTATCCATATTTAAGAGAAGATATTTTAGTATCTTTTTTTTTGGAGACTTTCTATGGACAGGTCTGGATTTTTTCTTTTTTCATTTATGCTGACTTACTGCTGTGTGTTGCCTTCCTGTGTTTTGTAGGTGTGAATTTTTTTGTTTGCTTACATGTTGTAAAGTTGATGATAAAACTCAGTGCCTTGATTGCTGTTATGTTTAGTCTCAATGGCCTCCAACATAGAGGCCACCTTTCCATTATGCCATCATTTTCCTAACATGAATTTTGTAGAGGTATTTGAAAATGACACATTTCACACAGAGCCCTTGATACCTCCAAGACTGTCAACTAGAATTGGATTTTCCCTCTGCTTCTGGGGTTAAAATAATTTCTGTAATTGCTCTCAGGTGGCAGTTTGAATGATGCAGATATTCTGCACTTCCTTTCAAGAATTTGACTAATGCAGTAGTCCCTGGTGCATGACAAAGCTCTGTCATAGACATCCTTATGGTTACATGCTGCTAAATACACAGCACATATTGATTTTTACATTAAATATCCGTTATAACAATAACTTTTAATGCTTCTTCACAATTTGCTCTTTAGAACATAGGCCTTAGCATTAAATCCAGAAGTCACAGTCAGGGTTTGGCAGGCTGTTATTAGATGTCATTGTAGCTAACTAATCTGGAGCTTTCTGTCTCAGTGGATTTAGTGATACCAAAGGTTCAGTCTCCACTGTCACTCTGTGGAGTCTGAATACTGCTTTGTACAATACCTGTGTATGGATGTGTGCAATTGTGCCTTATACTCAAAGGTCAAACGTGTAGAGTACAATATTTGAAGATTTTTTTCCTTTTGTGTGGTGGATTTGAACATCATGAGATCCTTTAGTGCGCTGATGCAATTGTTACATTGA
>VWYK01030723.1:7075-19550 GCA_013399775.1 Semnornis frantzii | reverse complement strand
ACTCTCAACCCACTCTGCACCAGGCTGTATACACAGGAATGGAAATCTTAAGGAAAAGCATGCTGAGGCCACAGGGATAGATATGGATATAGATATAGAGAGATATAGATATAGATATAGATATAGATATAGATATAGATATAGATATAGATATAGATATAGATATAGATATAGATAGATATAGATATAGATATAGATATTGATATTGATATAGGTATATGGGGTTTATATCTAAAGTGTCTTTCCTTGACACCATATTGCTGCTTTAAGTGTAATATGCTTAATTTAGTGTGCAGTACTATACTTACAAAGAAAAAAAAAAAGAATTAAAATCATGATTTATATCCACAGAAAAAGCCCACTATCCTATACCTGGCAGCCATAGAAATGTCAAGAGCAAGTTTTAGTCAAGAGATGTTGTTTATCTCAGAGACCTAGATAATTAACTAAAAGCCCAAGTGTGTTATTTAATCAGGAATGAGTGCTACTGCTTCTGCAAAAAGAGCTGGAAATGGCAGCGACAAAACAAGGCTTTTACGGAACCATTCCCCCACAAGTTGCTCCATGTGTGGAGATCAAAGATACACTTCTTTTTCTGACCAGCTTTCTGGAGGCTGCAGGGAAACTGTTTCATAAGCTCCAGGCTCTTTTCTGCTGTGAAATGTTTCTATATGCTCCGGATATAGGATACTTAAGGCATGTACACCTCAATGGCAGACTGCTCTTATTTCCTGCATGCAAGCTCAGCGTTAGGCTGGGACCTATTGTGCAAGATAACCGTTAAAATATGGTTTCCTGGAGCCAAGCAATTTTGGTTGTATATTTAAACTAGTCCTATTTACACATAGACACAATCTTTTCAAAAGCCTGAGAGAAGCAAAACAAGAATAACATAAACAGCAAATAAATAAGGAAGTCTTTCTAATTAGAATCTGCCCAGTGTTAACATTTACAACACGCTGGGTGGATATTATAGGTAGATTCATGGAAATTCAAAGGCTGATAAGTGAGGAGCACTCAGCAACCTGTTTCAGCCTGGTGCAGAAAAGCTGGCAGGCTCTAGACAGGTTTTGTCCTGCTTGAAATTTTAAAGTACTGCTTAAAAACTTTAAAATGTACAAGATAAAAAATAGTGCTAGGCAAATAAGACAGAAAGCTACAGACTGTTTTCACATTTCACTTACTTTCATTTCATTTGCTTTCAGATTATTTTGGGGAAAAGGAAGCTCAAGAGAAAGGAATTTATCAAATAGAAAAGACAGAAGCATCCCATCTCTTCTATGTGGGAGAATTGCACTGGAAAGAGACATAAAAACTGCAAATCATCACTGCTTCTGTAAGTTAAAGATGATGGTGGGAAACTTAGACAAATACAAACATTTGCCTTTGGATCAGTTCAGATTGTGCTGGCATGTCTGTAATTGAATCTGCCTAATTTCAAAGCAAGAAGATAAAACATTAGACATTATCGAATCACAAAAATACTTGTGTTAATCTCTGTCAGCACAAATACATAAGGCTCTACTGAGATACAGGAATCATAGAATGGTAAGGTTGGAAGGGACCTCAAGGATCATCCAGTTCCAGCCCCTTGCCATAGGCAAGGACACCTCCCACTAGCACAGGTCACTCAAGGCCTTGTCCAATCTGGCCTTGAACACCTCCAGGGAGCGAGCAGCCACAACCTGCCTGGGAATGTGTGTGGGAATGCACACACACATACCATAGAATGCCTTAGCTTGGAAGGGACATCAGACATCATCTGCCCCAACCTCTCCACCATGGGCAAGAACACCTCTCAGCTAGACTCAGCTGCTCAAGGCCTCATCCAACCTGGCCTTCTACACTGCCAGGGAGGAGGCAGACACAACTTCCCTGAGCAACTTATTCCAGAGTCTCACTGCCCTCATACTGAAGAATTTTCTTCAAAGATCCAGTCTATATCTACTCTTCCTCAGCTTCAAACCATTCCCCCTTGTCCTATTGCCTGACACCCTTAGGAAGAGTCCCTTCTGTAGCCTTCCTGTAGGATCACATTAGGGTTTGGAAGGCAGCTCTGGAGTCCCCCCAGAGTCTTTTCTTCTCCAGGCTGAACATCCCCAGCTCCCTCAGCCTGTCCCCATAGCAGAGGTATTCCAGCCCTGGGATCATCTTTGTGCACTTGCTCCAACAGCTCTGTGTCCTTAAGCTGGGGACACCAGAACTGGGCTCAGTGTTAGAAGTGAGATGTCATAAGAGCAAAGGGGCAGAATTCTCTCTGTTGCCTTGCTGGCCACAACAGCCTAGGATAGGGACAAACAATTAGTTTTAGCCCTTACTTTCATGATAGCTTTATGAAAACAAATTGGGTTTCTGTTACTTTTCTCCTCGGTGTTGCAAAGCCAGCCTGTGTAAAACTATCCCCACATGCCTGTGAATTTGCACTCCATAGCAGCTAAGCTGCTCTCTTTATTCATTGCCTTTAAAACCAGAGAAATATGGCCGAAGCCAACAAAGTATGAAACAAATTAATTGACTCATTTATTTGCAGTAGACTTAATTTTAAAAAGTTAATTTGAATAACCTCATAATTTGCTAAATCACAACGATCTGTTGGTATAAATGCATGATAATGGCACCATGACCTGTGCAACACAGCCCTGATCCACTTAGTGACTGCCAGCCACCACCTCATTTTGAGACGGGCTGCTGAGCCTCTCTGATGTGACAGGGCTGTTGCAAGCAATTTTCATGTGTAACCCATTGGGCTGAATTTAAATAACCTGTGAAAGCCATCTAAAGAGAGGTACTTTATCAAGTCAGACAGAAGGATCCAAATGAAGTTTAGTAGGTATGTCTTCATAGGAGTCGTGCACAGCATCACTCCTGGAAATACGTTTGAAAAGGCAGCCTGCCTGCTTTTCTTTCTGTAGAAGACAGCACAATGAGTCATTTCTCCACTGAGCTTAAGAATTAATTCACTGACTCTACTTGGAAAGCTGTTAAAAAAAAAAAAATCAGCATAGACTACATCAGCTCCACCTTTTCTCTTCCTCCTTCTGTGGGTTTCCATTCTTCCTTTTGATAATGTATATAAATATTGCAGCTGCCTGTAATAGCTGCTGCTGTTGTGTCACTGGTGCAGCAATTCCACTAACACACCAGATGAATGAGCCAAAGTACTGGATTATGTCCTAGAGACTCTCCTTGTCAGGTTTCAAGACTAGGTCCTCTCAGTGTTTACATGAAGAGCAGAAAGCTTGCTAAATACCCTTCAGGCCTGATGATTCATTAGAAGACCAAAATAAAATTCCCACAGTATTTAAATGAGTTAAGATCTGAGTCCAGAGTCCTATGTGCAGTTCTTGGTGTTTCAGTGGTGTGTTAAGAAGCCCACACTCACAGCATCACAGCATGGTGAGGTTTGAAAGGCACCTCTGGAGGTTATCTCGTCCAGCCATCCTGCTAAAGCAGGGTCACCCACAGGAGGTTGCCCAGGATCACATTCAGGTGGATTTGAAAAGCCTCCATAGAAGGAGACTTCACAACTTCTCTGGGCATCCTGGTCTGGTGCTCCAGCACCCTCAAAATAAAGATGGTTTTCCTTAAGCTCAAGAGAAGCCTCCTGTGTTCAGTTTGTGCCCACTGCCCCTTGTCCTCACACTAGATATCACTAAAAAGAGCCCAGCCTCACCTTCTTGGCACTTGTCTTTTAGATATTACTAAGCTTTGAACAGATCCCCTCTCAGACTGCTCTTCTCCAGGCTAAGCAGCCACAGGTCTCTCAGCCTCTCCTCATCAGAAAGAGCCTCCAGGCCCCTCAGCATCTCTGTAGCTCCACTGGACTCTCTCCAGCAGTTTCTTGTCTGTCTTGAACTAGGAAACCCAGAACTGGGCACAGTATTCCAGATGTGGCCTCTCTAGGGCAGAGTAGAGGGGGAAGAGAACCCCTCTCAACCTGCTGGTCACTTCACCCAGCATGTAAGTGTGTCATCATGTTTTTGTGTTCCTTTGCCCTCTTTGAGAGGGTATTCCTCCTTTCCTCATGAGACCTCCAGGTAGGAGTGTATGCATGGCCTTAACTAGACTGAAAATACTCCAGTTTAAAAAGTCTCCTATTAAGAGTGTTTAAACTAATCCAGAGAATTGTCAGAAGTGACTTTCCAAAGGGACCAACCCTAAATATGTATCTTGTGTACATGTATATTGTGAAAACTGTAGTGGCTTGTCCTCTTTAGCTGCTGTAGAGCAGCACCTATTTACAGTTGGTCGCAATTAAATCCCTGAAATCCTTCTTAACGTGCTGCCTCTCATTGTAAAGTTTTTGTGTTAATTGCTCTGCCTGCTGGAAATAAAATTTATCAAGATAATTTTTCCACAGTGAGGTAACTTTAGCTCTTGAGTTCATTCCCAAGTGTCGTTCCTGAGGTAGGGTAGCTTCTGCTGATGGCTCTGTAAGAATCAGTGGACTGAAATCCAGAGAGTTGATTCTGTAAATTGTGCCTGGGTAGAAGCTTCCAGTCTCTGCAGGCAGATATTGTCAGCTGATATCATTGCTTTATTAAATACAGTTAGCTCTTTGATTGCCTTTGGTGGCACTGCAGAGAATTCCTTTCTCACCTCAGAGGCTGATAACTTAGTGCAGCAGGATCATTTAGGCAGCAACTGCATAACCTTGTGTGTGTTCTTTTCCAGTTGAAGATATGATCCTGTTAGAATCCCCTAGGTGCACTGCTGAGATCTTGCCCTCATGATGTAATCTTGGCTTTTTTTGTCCTTTACAGCCAATTCTTGCAGTATCTCATTGATTACTGTTCCACTTTTCCACAGACCACCTTGCACAGTCATACATTATGCATCTGCTTCTCTTGCCTCTTTTTTTTTTTCCCCTTGAATACTTATCTAATGCTCCCCTTTTTTTGGCAAATGCTACTGGTTTTAGTGACTTCTTTACTCTGGAAAGATGCCAGATACATCTATCCTCTGAAGTGTCTTTTTTCTCTTCTCCTAAAACATGCAGGCACAGAGTCTGGAGGGTTTGCTTGCTGCGGTGATCTTGATATGAACTGATTGTCCTTCATTAAGTACACTCACTCTTGCTTCCAGCTGAACAGCAAAAGGTGCTCACTTGGTGTGCAGTCCAGGCTGGTGGGAACCTGAGCTGAAGTTCATGTTTTCTGAGTAAGCAAGATCCTTAGCCCCACTAACTTGCACATCTTCAACCTATTTACAGCTCTTCTTATCTCCAGCTGGAAACACTATCTAGCTGTCTGGGTTCTTTGAGTAGAAGTATTTTAAAGAAAGCTGTTGGAGGGTTATGAGCTAAAGCCTTTTTTGCCTTGTAATTCAAATTTATGTTCTACCCTGACTCTATTTCCCAATGTCACTGACACTCATGTGCAAACCCACAAGGTCCTTCTTTGCAGACACTATGAAGTCCTTCCAGTGTTGGGGGATAATAGACCTCTTTGGCAGCTGTAGATGCTTGTTATTAAAAGAGATGATTTGCTGAAAATTCCTATATGTAGAGAGAGGTTTTCAAGTGGGTGTGATTTACATAGCATGTGCTGATGTGCAGTTTGCTGTCAGAGGGAACGAGACTGCTTTGTATCCAGAAGAACACAGCTGAAAGGAATAGCAAAGGCTGCAGTGTGCAGTGGCTGAATGGCCTCCATATACATGGTATGAAGCACCTCCTGCCACTCTGAACAGGAAATCAACCCTGGTTTGTGTTTGGGGTTTCAATCAATATATGGATATTTTTACAAAGTTATTGTGTGGACCTAGTCCAGTCCCAGTCCCATCACCCTTATTCTGCTGTCATAAACTTGAGTGGACAGTGAGGTGGATTGAGAGTGACAGAGCTAAAAGGGTTGTGATCAATGGTGCTGGGTCTGGTTGAAGGCCTGTGGCTGGTGGTGTTCCCCAGGGGTCAGTACTGGGTTAGGTCTTGTTCAACAGATTAATTGATGAACTGGATGAAGAGATGGAGCATACTCTCAGCAGGGCTGCTGATGATATGCAGCTGGGAGGAGTGGCTGACACCCTGTCAGGCTGTGCAGCCATTCAGTGAGACCTGGGCAGGATGGAGAGCTGGGCAGAGGTGAACCTCATGAAGTTCAACAAGGGGAAGTGTAGAGTCCTGCACTTGGGGAGGAATAACCTTCTCCACCAGGGCAGGTGAGGAGTGACCTGCAGGAAAGCAACTCTACAACGAAGGACCTGGGAGTGCTGGTGGACAAGAAGTTCACCACGAGCCAGCAATGTGTCCTTGTGGACCAGAAGGGCAGTAGTAATCTGGGGTGCATTAGGAAGAGTGTGGCCAGCAGGTCCTCCTCTGCTCTGTCCTGCAGAGGCTATTGTGTCTGGTTCTGGGCTCTCTGATTCAAGAGGCACAGGGAACTACTGGAGGGAGTCCAGTGGAGGCTGCAAAGATGATGAGGGAACTGAATCTTCTCTCTGATGAGGAGGGGCTGAGAGACCTGGGTCACTGTAGCTTGGAAAAGAGCAGACTGAGGATGAATCATACGAACATCTAAAGAGTGGAGGTCACGGGACAGGTGCTGGGCTCCTTTCAGTGGTGACAGACAAAGGGATAATGGGTACCAACTGGAACAGAAGATGTTTCACTTCAATAAAAACATCTCGACTTTGAGAGTGCCAGAGCTGTGGACCAGGCTGCCCACAGAGATTCTGGAGTCTCCTTCTATGGAGACTTTCAAAACCCATCTGGACACATTCCTGGGCAACCTGATCCAGGCATATCTGTGTCACCAGGGGCACTGGACAGGATGATCTCCAGAGGTCCCTTCCCACCTGTGCTATTCTGTGACCATGATTCATGAGCTGCCTGGGCTCACGTACACATAGAATAGCTCCTTATTTGTTTTTACTTTACACACAGCTGTGACATTAGAGGGTGTTTTCTCCACTTTTTAAAGATCTTCTGTGACCTCTCAAGCTTAGTTTATCTTTTTCAGAGAGCAAGCATAACATTTTCTGCCTACACAATTTAAATGGAATTGAATTCAATCCACACGATTTCTGATTTTTTTTTCCTCTACAGTAACCTGATGTCCTTTGAGGCAGGGACATTATCATTCCAGGCACATTGCCAAACCCCCCCCCATACAGCTATTCCAATAACCATATTGTAAATATTTCTCTGAAAACATTTGAGCCTGGTTACAAAGTAAAGGAAGATCTATTCCTTCTTGAAGAGGGCAATAACATCAGAAGTCTTCAGCATTTGTTATACTCAGTGGTCATTTTTCTACATCAAGGCAACACTTTGGGGAAGTACAAACATTTTATCTAATCTATTTTACATTTTATTTAACCTGTTTCTTACCATTCTTATGATTTGGAAGTTATTTACACAAATGTGGAAATCAAAGGCAAGTGGATGAGACAAATGCAGTTTATTCTCCTGCAGAACAAGGCACCTGTGGGGATAAACTAAACGTGACCCTAAGAGCTGTCAAGACAAATTAACTGGTCAAGAACCACCTAAACAAATGCAAATTTCGACTGTGTAGAACTAAAAAGAGAGGTCTCTTAGCTGCCATAGTTAACATATAGACCTGCAGTGTTTCAGGAGTGAGATGTAGCTTCACTTCCTTCCTGAAGGACAAACCTCTTTTAAAAATACACAATAATGTCAGAAGCATTGCTGAATTCTTGCCAGAAGCCAGAATGAGCTTTAAAAATCAGTGGGGGAAAAAAAGACTTCTTTTGAGATGGAAATTAATTCAGTAAAAGTTACCATAACTGCCAAACAGGTAACATGATGAGTGGGAATTTAAATTGTAAGCAAACCCAATCTTAATTTTCCAGGTAGATGAGCTGAGTGCCACGAGAGAGCATTAAATCACAGGTATTTCTTTGGAGCAAAGTCCTTTTGGTGAGAAAGGCAATTTCTCATACAAAAAGTTACAGTCCACCTTCTGAAAACTGGGTAAATCATTCTTGGGAAGTTAAATGTGAACAAGAAATATTGGGAGGTTGTAAAATACTAAAGGAGGCTGTGAGGGAGAAAAGACTTTGGTGATTCACTGTTGGTTATGGGATGATTGGATAGAGCTACTCATGCAGATTCTGGTATCATTCCTGGCCACATACATTGCGTAACATTGGCTGTACCAAAACCAGGAGGCAATTAGAGGTCCAGTTTACATGAAGTCACCAAAGCTTCTGCAATGTATTTCTCTTAGGTGACCCTGACCTCTTTGGAAGCTTTCACCATTCATACTCCGTAGTAAAAGTTGTAGGTAATAACAGTGATGTTCCTTCCACTCCTGCTGAAAGCCCTGCAGTAACAGATGCTCCAGGCTCCAGCCAGAGCCAGTCTGTAAAGGTCAAGGCAGTCAGATGCTGCTGAGAGCCACACCAGTGCTGCAGTGGGGACCTAGCTGCTGGGCTCTGGCAGTGCAGCAGTTCTGTGCCACCTCAACACTCCTTTGTAATTGTAAATCACTGAATCACAGCCTGGTTTGGGTTAGAATGCACCTTTAAAGGTCTATTTAGTCCAACTGCCCTGCAGTGAACTCTTCAACTAAATGAGGTTGCTCAGAGCCCCATCCAACCTGCCCTGCCCTATCCCTATAGGGCATCTACCACCTCTCTGGGCAACCTGGGACACTATTTCACCATCCTCATTGTAAAAAATGTCTTCTTTGTATCTAGATTAAATCTCCCCTTTTATTTTTCAATTTAAAAGCATCAATCCTTGTCCTGTCACAACAGGCCCTGCTAAAAAGTCTGTCCCCATCTTTCTCAGAGGTCCCTTCAAATACTGGAAGGCCACAATAAGGTTTTCCCAGAGGCTTCTCTTCTCCCTGCTGAACAGCCCCAACTCTCTTAGCTTGTTCTCACAGGAGAACTGTTCCATCCCTCTGATAGCTTTTATTTTTTGCCTTCTCTGGATCCACTCCAACAGATCCATGTCTTTGTTGTGCTGAAAAACATTCCTAATAGAGACAAATTAATCCAAGAACTAACAGCACAGTGAAGATGCTGCAGACACACAGTAAGAGCTACTGACCACAACAGAGCACCAGATGTACCTGAGGGAAACAGCCCTGCTCTTCCAGCCAAGAGTACAAATGGATTAGAATTGTACTGAAGGCTACCTTTACATTTGCTGGCTTTGCTCTGGAACTGCTAAGTGAGGTGGTCACTTTGGAGCCTTTAAGATAATGGAAAGGTGTAAAGTCTATACCCAAAGGGATCTTCCAGTACCTGAAGGGATCCTATGGGAAGGCTGCAGAGGGACTTTTCATGAGGATGTCTAGAGACAGGCCAAAGGGGAATGGTTTGAAGCTGAAGCAGAGCAGAGTTAGACTGGAGCTTAGGGAGAGGTTCCTCGGTATGAGGATGGTGAGACTCTGGAATAGGCTGCCCAGGGAGGCTGTGGCTGCCTCCTCCCTCGGGGTGTTGAAGGCCAGGTTGGGTGAAGCCTTGAGCAGCCGAGTCTAGGTTGTGTCCCTGCCCATGGTGGGGAGGTTGGAGCAGATGATCTCTGAGGTCCCTTCCAACCTGAGCCATTCTATGATTCTGCACAGAAAAGTACACTCCATAATTTGTTTCTGAAGTGATCTTCCATGCAGTTGTCATCCACAAGAAGGTTCAGCCAGAAGTGTCCAAAAGAAGCACCAGAGAAGTGCAACTCCAGCATCCCCCATACTGAACTGTCTCTAAAAGTTGTGGCTCTCTGATATGTGAAATCTACTCTTTTCTGGTTCTCAGTACAAAGAAGTGATTTTGTACAGCAGTTGTTCATTTGTGCCTGCTCTCATCATCCTTCTGTCACTTCTTTTAGCAGCTTCACTTATAAAAGCCCACTTGCTGCACGTATTGATTTCTGCTCTACTTGCTCCCTAGAGCTTTGTGTTGCCACTTTTATGATGCTTATAATAGCAACCCACTTGCAAAGTGGAGATCCCATTCATAATTCATTTACCTATCAGAACAACCACATGTTTCTATTAGGTTCTCTTCTCAGCCACTTTTTGCCTCTGATGAAATTCTTGCCCTGGTGCAAGACAGTGGAAAAATTGTGTTCCTTTAAGTGAACTTTTGTGCATTTCTGAAGACCTTGATGAACAGGTGATTACCAGAGTTGCTTCAGCTGAGCACCAGAGAAGACTGAATTCAGCAACTGAATTTAGTATGGGCAAGATCACACATTTTAGGAAGGGAACATCAACATCAGACTGCATTTAGGCAGTGTTCTGGGACAGTGTTTCCTGTGTTGGAAGCACTCAGTCTTCTGAGACAAAATGTACCAAGAAATGAGCCTTTGCAATTCTATCTGTATAAAATAAACAAAAATAAAGGCCTGTGGAATCAAATGTCTTATTCTTTTATTCCTTCCCCTCCCCCCTTTTCCTTAATTGCTGACTTTAATTTTCTTTACTGCTTTAAATAGAGCAGTTAGTTGGAAATTCAGAACTGAAGTGAAAATTGTGTACCTCAGAATCAACGTGCCAGTGTTCCACATTCCACACCCTGCCTTTTCATTTTGTAACAAGCATTTAGTGGGAGGGCTGGCAAAAGGTAGAAATCCAAACAAAAAAAAAAGGACAGAGTAATTTCTTGCCTTTCTTTTTCACTTCCCCTGCTACCTACATAAGAGCAAAGGAAGTATGTGAGATGACATCAGCCAGGAAAAAAATAGGATCGAGAGGGAGAGCTGTGATGGAAATTCCTATAAAATCCATTCTGTGATTAGAGGGGTTGTAAAAAGACATGAAGAAACACAGGGGATTGCCTGGAGTTTTCTTGTGACTCAGAGGTATCATCAGATGGAGGGCAGACAGCTGTAGTCTCTAGGAAGCAGCAGTCTTTCCCAATGCTTTTATTGCAGCAGAAGGGAAATATAAAACAATTAAATGCACCTCTTGAATTAAGAGATAAGTAGAACAACCTCTTTTGAGTTGAAACACAAAGTCCCATTTCATCATCATCACCATAGCATGGCTTGGGTTGGAAGGGACCTTAGAGTTCATCTTAGTCCAACCTCTCCTGCATGGGCAGAGTCACATCACAACTAGACTCAGCTGCTGCAGGTCTCACCCAGCTTGGCCTTCAAAACCCCAGGCAAGAGGCATTTTGGTTGGGAAAGATTCTAAGGTCATCCACTACAACCATTCTCTAACTCTACCAAGTCTGGGGCTAAATTGTGTTCTTCAGAACCACATCTCTGTGTCTTTTCAGCACCTCGGGCATGAGGATTCAACCAGCTCCCTGGGGATCCTGTTTCAGCGTTTGGGAACCCTTTCAGTGCTGAAGTTTCTTGTAATATCCAACCTCAATCTTCCCTGATGCAACTTGAGGCTTTCCTCTCATTCTATCAATTGTGACTAGGGAGAAGAGAATGACCCCAACCTGGCTCCAGCCTTCTTTCAGGTAGCTGGAAAGAAAAGTGAGGTCTTCTGCCCTCAGCCTCCTTTTCTCCAGACTGAACAACTCCATTTCCCTCGGCTGCTTCTCTCCAGAGGCATCACCAGCTGCATTTCCCTTCTCTCGACCTGCTCCAGGGCACCAATGTTTTTCTTGCAGTGAGACACCCAACATTGAACATGGTATTCAAAATGTGGCCTCACCAGTGCTGAGTGACATTACCTATGGCTTTAGATCTGGAAGTCCCACACCTACAATTAATGCACAAAGAAAACATTCTTTTCACCTCCTTGATGGTGATAAAATCCTCACTCACTGCAAACACAGAAGCAACCTGATATCCTTGCCTGGAAAATGGCAGTTTCCTGCCTCACTTTTGTCAGTAGCATAACTGTGGCACTTCAAGAAAGGCGGAAAGATGCTGCATGTGTCTCCTCTCCAAGGTCCACATGGCCTGGGGGCTTCAGCTACTGCCTGGATCTCAAGTTTGGCACCCCAGGCAAAATGTCTGAGAGCCTGTAATTAAATACCTGTTTAGATTTCAGAATTCAAGGCTGGAATTTGTGATAGCATCTTAGGCTCTCAGTGTAGTTTGGCTGAGGAGATTCGCTGTCCTCTTAGAACAGTTTTCTGCCTACAAGTTCAGGGTGTGTATGTGTGTGTGTGATGGTTTGGGAGTTCCCTGCCCCCTCACACTTTGTAAAATCCCCCAGACTAGACTCAGCCAGCTGGAAGTTAAGGACTGAAGCTCTATGTACAGCTCAGCACAATGTACAAGCAGAGATACACATGATAGACAGGAATGGTTACAGACATACACAAGTTAAAGGGAATACAGACACACAACTCCCCTCCCAGAAAGCAAAGTCCCCAGGAGGGGCTCCCAACCACCCTTCCACCTTCTCCCCACCCCTACACCTTACCCCAGGGTTTGGTTTATGCACAAGGTGAGTTTGGTGGATGGGCCAGGGGGGTTAGAAGCAGAGTGGTTAGTGAGGTTAGCAGAGAGGAGGGGAGCCACTGGCTCCCAGAGAGAGATAGAGGGACACTGTCTTATCTATGTGTTCTTATTCTTATCCATCTCAGCAAGCCT